>JASDQU010296866.1:0-10669 GCA_032191745.1 Picea mariana | reverse complement strand
CCGCATTCTATTGTTTCTGATTGCGACCCAACTTTCACCATCAATTTCTGTCAAGAACCGTTCAAGCTACAAGGCACCCAATTGCATCTCAGCACAACTTATCATCCCCAGAATGATGGTCAAACTGAAGTTGTTAACAAGTGTTTGGAAACATATTTGAGGTGTTTTGCATCGAAAAAGAAAAATCAGTGGGCTCAATGGTTACCCCTAGCTGAATGGTGGTACAACACTTCATACCATATAGCTACCTGCATGACTACTTTTGAAGCGGTATATGGAAAAAAGCCACCTTCAGTTCTCTGATATTTACCAGGTGTCTCGAAGGTCCAGGCGGTGGACCAAATGCTTACAGTTCGAGAGGCTATTCTCTGTACCCTCAAAGAGAATTTGGTCATGTCCCAGAACAGCATGAAGCAACAAGCAGATCAAGGTCGCTCTGAATGTCAACTTGCAGAAGGGGATCAGGTGTTTCTTCGACTACAACCTTACAAGAAAAATTCTCTCAAGGTCGACCATTGTTAGGAGTTGGCACCCAAATTTTACGGTCCTTATACCGTTCTCAAGCGTGTGGGACAGGTGGCCTATCAGTTATCTTTGCCCAGTCATTCTAAGCTACATTCTGTTTTTCATGTTTCATGCTTAAAGAAGGTGATTGGAACTAAGTGCCAAACTCAAACCAACCTTCCAGAGCTGGATAAAGAAAGATCCATTTGGCTACAACCACAAGCAATTTTGGACCAGCGTGAGCGTCGCCTGCGTCAACGAACCATCAAGGAAGTGTTAGTTTAGTGGAAAGATACAACTCCAACATATGCTATTTGGGAACCAACTACCATTCTGAAGCAATTCCCACATCTCAAGTCTTGAGGACAAGGTTGTTTTTAAGGGGGAGGACATGTTAGGAACCTAACCCTTCCCGTAGGTAGAACAATATATTTAGATGCAATAAATGTAAATATTAATAAGGCCTTGCAATAAGGTAGAATAAGTCGAATGTAAGAAGACCTGATAGAAGCTTCCGCTTCTAAAAGGATCTTCCTCTAGATGGTTCTTTTGATAGACATATTTGGTATAAATAGGAGTCGAGGATATGCGAACCCTAGCTTGGATATTATTGTAATAGAGCTCTTCTCGACTGGAGGTTTCCCCCTCGAAGAGGCAAGTGAACATTGCTCTCAGAATCAAAGTGCTCTTTTTGGTGTTATTCTGATATCATTTCAGTGTTATTGTGGTGTTGTTATGGTTATATTGTTGTTTATCTGCCATTTCTAGCATTTTATTTATGTTCTGCATACTTTTTATATCTGGAATATTACAACAGATGAGGAGGCAGGGTCGTCAGAAGAGAAGCTGCATAGGATAGAGCAGACTATCTAGGAGTATAAGGAGAAAATCAAAGCGCTGGAGGAGCGTGTCACACTCACTACTCCTCCATAATTCAGAGCACAGCGAGAAAAAGAGGCAACAACAACTGCGGAGGTCATCGAACAAAGTATTCAGACAGTCACTTAATTGTTAGAGAAGAGCGTGCAACTCTGGACTCACCTCATAGAGGATGGGAGCCTCTAGGAACTCCAAGAGAAGGAAAATCAACTCCATGCAGCAATGGCGAAAGTGAAGCAGAGACAAAAAACAATGTCAATGCCGGAGAAGATCAAAACGACCACCGAGCTGAAGGCCTTGCAATTGAAAGAGAAAGTGTTGCAAGCGCAGAAGACAACAAGAGAGGCGTTGTTGGAGCCCCTGCAAGAAAAGGCGGAGCAGCTGGTCATGGAGAGTGACACAGCTAAGAAAAGCATTGAGCAGATCGGATCTGAAGGAGGAGAGATAGTACAGTCTCCTATCATAGAGCAGGTGGTCACTACTATGGCCGACAAGAGCAGTTAGGCTCAACAACAGTGCCAACGGATAACGGAAATGTATGACGCACTGCAACAGATAGTATCTGAAGTAGGAAGCAAGCAGTGACAGTTGCATAATTCAGGCAGTGACTTGGGACGAGTCATGATGTCAGTGTTGGGGGGTTGTTGGGCGTAGACCCATTTTGGAGAAAAGGCACGACGTGGAGAAAAGACAGTTGGCAGAAAATCATACAAGGCGCACATGCAAGAAGAAGGGAAAGAAAGACAACTGGCAGGAAAATCAGTGGACGAAAACACGCATGTGGAGGAGAAAAGCGCGCAAGGCCAACATGCAAGAAGACCTAACTAGGTTAGGGTTTTGGTAAGAGAATGTAACGGCTGATGAGCCAATAATATATATAAATAGACACCTAGGAGGTCTAGGGGGGGTTCAGTGTCATTTTTGTTTTTGCTATGGGTTACTCGCGTGAGATAGAGTAACCGGTGGATAACATGACTATAATCTAATACCTTTTTGTAAGTTGTTGAGCTGTAGGGGAGAATAATAACTAGACCTTGAGGGTTAGATCGCAGGTTGAAGAGCCTGGTGCGATCTAGTCATCTTCATAAAGGTCGAGGAGTCTGTTTTATGAAGGTGTGAATGGAGTTGTAGTGTGCACAACACCATATATCAATGACCCATAATAAAAGAGTTGAAGAGCCAAATCTTTGTGGATGTAACCCAGGAGGGGGTGAACCACGGTAAACCATGTGTTATATGGAATGATTATTGTTTATGTCTTTGTTGTCAATGGTTAGATCTTAGATGAATGTTTTGATGAGGTAGTTAGATCTATTGAGTTACATGCATGAATAAAGAATGAAATAATAATTAAGATAGATGAATGATATAGTAATTAACTGAAGATCACATAGGACAATTCCATATCCCCACTCATTCCCAGGCTGCAAGCACCTGAGCATTGCAACCAGCCATAGAACTATCTCGGGCAAAACTCCGCAGTGCACTTTGTGTATTGCGTTGCCTTTTGGTTTACCAGGAAGGCCGATAATTTTAGAGGTGGTTGCTTATCTGAGCTATACCTTTAACGTTCAGTGAATCACGTTAAAGGTATAACTCAGATAAGCAACCAACACCTATCATTAAATATAAATTGATATTAATTAATTAAATTGTTGTTTAGTTATATTTATCATTGGATTGAAATACGTGTGAATTATTTTTATTTATTTATGACTCTAGGGACGAATACTCAATTAAATACAACTACAGTGAACATATTTTTTTGGATAACTTTAAAAATAGACATTCAATTAACGAAAGAGTGTTCAAATATGTGGATGGATGGTTTATATACAGGGTGTAATATTTTTGTTAAGTGCCAAGTTTTCAAAAATATTGTCGTTCAAATATGTGGATGGATGGTTTATATACAGGGTGTAATATTTTTGTTAAGTGCCAAGTTTTCAAAAATATTGTTATTCAATAGTGTTAGAATTTATTTATTTTTTAAGAAGTTTTGAAAAATATTGTTTTGATTCACAATATTGTTTTTGTTTTAGAATTATTAAGCAGTTTTAATTTTATGTAAAATTTATAGAGAGAGTTTTATTGGTTATGTTTAAATTTCAAAAATATTGTTTGGATTTTTTTATAAATTTTAATGCTTGTATTTCATTCCACTAATATTTATTTATTAATTTTTGCATTGACTGTTAGGTATCCATGTCTATCTGAAAATAATGGAGGGGTAGGTTCGCTGTTGCTGGGAATAAGTGAGGGGTAGGATCATTATGGAGTCGGGGGCTGTTTCCTACGGGCCCTAGTTAACAAGCTCACATGCTTTTCAATGATTTGTTTCATTCCACATTAATATTTATTTATTTATTCTATATAATATGGATTATTTTTTTATTTATTTATTTATTAATATAATATGGATTATAGTATATTATGGACAATTGGATCTGAGATTATTAATTGCTGCTGCAATGGATTATAATATATTATAGACAATTGCATCTGAGATTATTAATTGTTGCTGCAATGGATTATAATATATTATAGACAATTGGATCTGAGATTATTAATATTATTATAATACTGAACAATTGGATTATTAATATTATTATAATACTGGACAATTGGATTATTTATTTATTTATTCTTTCACAATTATTAATATAATATGGATTATAATATATTATGGACAATTGGATCTGAGATTATTAATATTATTATAATACTGGACAATTGGATTATTAATATTATTATAATACTGGACAATTGGATTATTTATTTATTTATTCTTTCACAATTATTAATATAATATGCATTATAATATATTATAGACAATTGGATCTCAGATTATTAATTGTTGCTGCAATGGATTATAATATTTGATAGACAATTGGAGCTGAGATTATTAATTGCTGCTGCAATGGATTATAATATATTATAGACAATTGGATCTGAGATTATTAATATTATTATAATACTGGACAATTGGATTATTAATATTTTTTTCACACTGCTTTAACACTAAGCAACTTTACGTCACGTCGAGAGAGAGCCATTGATACTCGATAGCTGGAAAGAACTTGACTCGACGTCGATGGTGTCTTAATCTGCTTGACTTTGTATCAACAACGAATTGAATCGAGAGTCATTTCGTACTCAACAGCTGGCAAACAACTTGAGGTCTTCGGTGTTTGACAACTAGAAAGCAACTTGACTCCACGTCTCAGAGAGGGCCCAACTTGCTCTTGTTCCACATTAGTATCAAAGTGGTCCCCTTTCGAGTCCAATTATGAATCAAAGAAAAAATAACCTAGCCCCATAGACATTATAGATATGGGTAGAATATTCCTACAAAATACAAATACAAAGTTTTATTTTTAAACATCATTGTTAATTGAAATTCACTTATTAAAAATACAGAGTTTTAGATAAAGCATGTGTAATTGAAGCTTACTTATTCTTCTTAATATTTTAGTTGAAATTGCCAAGAGAAAATTAATTTTCAATTTTTTAAACATCATGTCTACTTTAGCGTTACTTATTTTCAATTTTCGATGCAGGAAGGATTGATTTTTGTAGGGGCCAAATGCTTGGCCGCATCCAAAGTGTCTAGGAGAGGTGGAAAATATGGTTAGAACAATTCTACATTAAATACCGGGTGCAATCCAAGGAAAGGAGGAATACTTAATTCAAAATAATTCTCACTCATAACCTTGGTGATGGTTTAAGGCTCTTATCGGAGTGGGCACAACTTTTGATGGGGTCATGTGAGGCACTCTTTCTACAAATGCAACTATACCCTATCTCCCATGTGAAATTTGTGCGATACCCTTTGCTCATCGTGGCGCTGCTTGTACTTGGCATTGGATTTCTGCACAATATCATGAACTTGTTTTTGGATGTGTTGTATGCAATCAACAAATTTGGTTGCTCGATTAGCCTCTGTCTAAGCATGGGAAGACTCTTCCTGTGCAGTTGCAATGGGCAAAGCTACGTCAATGGGGACCAATGGTTGGAACCCCAAGCACACTTGAAAATGGTTGTGGCCAATAGAGATGTGGAGGGCTCTATTGTAGTTGTGTTGAACATGAGGAAGGATTTCATCCCATGTGCGTGGATGTTTGGAATTATACATTCGCAAGATATGGAAAATCATCATGTTGACTACCTCTGTTTTTCCATCAGTCTGTGGGTAGAAGGCAGTCGATTTGGTCAACTTGGTGTCCATCATCAACCATAGGCTAGACGAAAAGGTGCTCAGGAACCTACTGTCTTGATCGGATATAATAGTTTGTGGTAGCCCAAAATGAACCCAAATATGTTTGAGGAAGAGCTTGGCGGTGGCCTCGGCTGTGATGCTCTTCTTGCAGGGTACAAAAATCTCCATCTTAGAGAATCGATCGACGACTACGAAGATAGAGTCATTCCCATGCTTGGTTGAAGGAAGACAAGACATGTAGTCCATGGAGATGGACTCCCAAGGCCTATCCGGAATAGGAAGAGGGATGTATAGCCCCTGTTTCTTAATGGTGGGCTTGGCAATGACACAAGAGGTGTAGGATTTGATGTACTTGTGAACATCTTGTCAAATCTTCAGCCAAGAAAAATGCTTCTGCATTATTGCCACTATCTTTTCTACACCAAAATGTCCTGCTTCTTGATTGTAAAGAGCTTCCCAGATCAACTTTGCACACTTTCTTGAAGGAACACAGAGGTGGCTTAGATGGCATAATAATCCATCATGGAGATGAAAGTTGGGAACTGTTTTTCCTGCGCTCAATGTCTGATAGGAAGTAGCAACTTCAGAGTCATTATTGTATAATTGTGACCATCCAGATGTGGATGGTCACAAACCATCGATAGAAGTTAGCAAGGCCCAAACACAAACACAAGTCGTCGATAGAAGTTAGCAAGGCCCAAGAAGCTGCAGAGAACCAGCTTCTTCAAGGCCCAAGAAGCTGCAGAGCTCGGATATGAGAGAACCCAAACACAAACCATCGATAGAAGTTAGCAAGGCCCAAGAAGCTGCATAGCTCGGTCATTGTTTTTGGGGTCAACCAATCACGAATGACTTGGATCTTTGATGGATCCACATGTACACCCTGCTCATCCACTATGTATCCCAAATATTGGATTCTCTGCATGCTGAAGGAATACTTCTTCAAATTGGCATGTAAATTGTGCTATCACAGGGTGCGCAATATCGGTTGAATATGCTCCAAATGTTCCTCCTAAGTTTTGTTGAAGATGAGGAGGTCATCCAAATATACAACCACAAAGGAGTTTGTGAATGTCCATAATATATCATCCATCATCTACATGAATGTGGCCTGGGTATTAGTCAAGCCAAAAGGCATGACCAACCACTCAAAGAGGCCTTCTTTGGACTTGATGGTTGTCTTCCACACATTAGTTTTCTCAATCGACACCTGGTGGTAACCTGACTTCAGATCCATTTTATTGAAAAACTTGGCTTCCTTGAGCTGATCGATAAGATCATCAATCGAGGGAATTGGGTACCGGTTCTTGACTTTGATCTTGTTCAGGGCTATGTAATCAATACAAAGTCTCATGTCCCTTCCTTCTTTGTACTAGAACAATTGGGCTCCCACAAGGTGAGGAGCTTGGTCTGATGTGGCCCTTTAGAATTAGCTCTTGGATTTGGCGTTTTATTTCTTCATTCTCCATAACATAATGCATGTATACATGGCCATTAGGAAGAGGAGAATCAGGTGTTAGATCAATTGAGTGCTTTACCTGACAGTGCATAGACACCCTAGTAGGTGAGGTGAATATGTCTTTGTACTCCTCGACTATTTTGTTCACTTGCTGTTGTTGGGCAGAGAGGCCCCATGCAAAGGTTTTGGCGGTTGCAGTGACCTTCCGTTCACTTTCCGATCGAACCATACAGAGGAAAAATTTCCCGGTCTGAGAAACCACCTTTTTTCAATGCCTCCTAGAGATCAAAGAGACCGTAGTATTTGGGACTGCCTCCAGTACCCTGTAGAGTCGATCTCCTAAAGTAATAATGACACTACGGGGCCTAGATTCATAAACATCATGACGCTTCCACATATATGGTTGTACTAGAAAAATACCACAAACTTAAAGTGGAGCAACATCACACAATACCACATCTTTGAAGGGTTTGATGTCGTAGTGTAGGAAACATTGTTGGTTGACGTGGATGTCCCATCCCTGGCTGAGCCAATCGATGGTGTATGGCTAAGGATGTTGCGTCGTTATCAAGTTCAACCTTTTGACAACCTCTGTTGAGATCAAGTTCTTCTGGCTACCATTGTCAATAATGAAATGGAGTGGGGTTCCCTTCACCCACATCTGTGAGTGGAAAAGATGCTCCACTTCTTCAAGCTCCTCTGGTTCCTCTAGCTGTACTTTTGGGGTAGAGATGGTGACACTAGGTTATGCATCAATGATCCATATTCCCTTTTCTAGCTCAGAATCAAAGTCCGAGTCAACATCTAACCCTGGGTATTTCATCTCATCCAACAACGACTTTTTGGAGCGACATTCATCAGTATTGTGCCAAGGGATTTTGTGGGCACAAATTTTGATGGGGTCATATGAGACACTCTTTCTACAAATGCAACTATACCCTATCTCCCACGTGAAATTTGTGCGATTCCCTATGCTCGTCATGGCGCTGCTTGTACTTGGCATTGGATTTCTGCACAATATCATGAACTTGTTTTTGGATGTGTTGAATGCGCTCAACAAATTTGGTTGCTCGATTAGCCTCTGTCTGAGCATGGGAAGACTCTTCCTGTGCAGTTGCAATGGGCAAAGATACGTCAATGGGGGCCAATGGTTGGAACCCCAAGCACACTTGAAAATGGTTGTTGCCAATAGAGATGTGGAGGGCTCTGTTGTAGCTATGTTGAACATGAGGAAGGCTTTCATCCCATGTGCGTGGATGTTTGGAATTATATATTCACAGGATATGGAAAATCATCCTGTTGACTACCTCTGTTTTTCCATCAGTCTGTGGGTAGAAGGCGGTCGATTTGGTCAACTTGGTGTCCATCATCAACCATAGGCTAGACGAAAAGGTTCTCAGGAACCTACTGTCTTGATCAGATATAATAGTTTGTGGTAGCCCAAAATGAACCCAAATATGTTTGAGGAAGAGCTTGGCGGTGGCCTCGGCTGTGATGCTCTTCTTGCAGGGTGCAAAAATCTCCATCTTAGAGAATCGATCGACGACTACGAAGATAGAGTCATTCCCATGCTTGGTTGAAGGAAGATAGGACATGTAGTCCATGGAGATGGACTCCCAAGGCCTATCCGGAATAGGAAGAGGGATGTATAGCCCCTGTTTCTTGATGGTGGGATTGGCAATGATGCAAGAGGTGTAGGATCTGATGTACTTGTGAAAATCTTGTCGAATCTTCAGCCGATAAAAATGCTTCTGCATTACTGCCACTGTCTTTTCTACAACAAAATGTCTTGCTTCTTGATTGTAAAGAGCTTCCCAGATCAGCTTTACACACTTGCTTGAAGGAACACAGATGTGGCTTAGATGGCATAATAATCCATCATGGAGACGAAAGTTGGGAACTGTTTTTCCTACGCTCAATGTCTGATAGGAAGTAGCAAATTCAGAGTCATTATTGTATAATTGTGACCATCCAGATGTGGATGGTCACAAACCATCGATAGAAGTTAGCAAGGCCCAAACACAAACACAAGCCTTCGATAGAAGTTAGCAAGGCTCAAGAAATTGCAGAGAACCAACTTCTTCAAGGCCCAAGAAGCTGCAGAGCTCAGATATGAGAGAACCCAAACACAAACCATCGATAGAAGTTAGCAAGGCCCAAGAAGCTGGCCCAAGAAGCTGTAGAGCTCGGTCATTGTTTTCGGGGTCAGCCAATTGCGGATGACTTGGATCTTGGATGGATCCACATGTACATCCTTCTCATCCACTATGTATCCCAAATATTGGATTCTCTGCATGCTGAAGGAATACTTCTCCAAATTGGCATGTAAATTGTGCTATCATAGGGTGCCCAATACCAGTTGAATATGCTCCAAATGTTCCTCCTAAGTTTTGTTGAAGATGAGGAGGTCATCCAAATATACAACCACAAAGGAGTTTGTGAATGTTTGTAATATATCATCCATCATCTACATGAATGTAGCCTGGGTATTAGTCAAGCCGAAAGGCATGACCAACCACTCAAAGAGGCCTTCTTTGGACTTGACAGTTGTCTTCCACACATCGTTTTTTCTCAATCGACACTTGGTGGTAACCTGACTTCAGATCAATTTTACTGAAAAACTTGGCTCCCTTGAGTTGATCGATAAGATCATCAATCCGGGGAATTGGGTACCAGTTCTTAACTTTGATCTTGTTCAGGGCTCTGTAATCAATACAAAGTCTCATGTCCCTTCGTTCTTTTGTACTAGAACAATTGGGTTCCCACAAGGTGAGGAGCTTGGTCTGATGTGGCCCTTTAGAATTAGCTCTTGGATTTGGAGTTTTATTTCTTCATTCTCCATAACATAATGCATGTATACATGGCCATTAGGAAGAGGAGAATTAGGTGTCAAATCAATTGAGTGCTTTACCTGATAGTGCACAGACACCCTAGTAGGCGAGGTGAATATGTCTTTGTATTCCTCGATTATTCTGTTCACTTGCTGTTGTTGGGTAGAGAGGCCCCATGCAAAGGTTTTGGCTGTTGCAGTGACCTTCCGTTCACTTTCCGATCGAACCATACAGAGGAAAAATTTCCTGGTCTGAGAAACCACCTTTTTTCAATGCCTCCTAGAGATCAAAGAGACCGTAGTATTTGGGACTGCCTCCAGTACCCTGTAGAGTCGATCTCCCAAAGTAATAATGACACTACGGGGCCTAGATTCATAAACATCATGACACTTCCACATATATGGTTGTACTAGAAAAAAATCACAAACTTAAAGTGGGGCAACATCACACAATACCACATCTTTGAAGGGTTTGATGTCGTAGTGCAGGAAACATTGTTGGCTGACGCAGATGTCTCATCCCTGGCTAAGCCAATCGATGGTGTATGGATAAGGATGTTGCATCATTATCAAGTTCAACCTTTTGACAACCTCTACTGAGGTCAAGTTCTTCTGGCTACCATTGTCAATAATGAAATGGAGTGGGGTTCCCTTCACCCACATCTGTGAGTGGAAAAGATGCTCCACTTCTTCAAGCTCCTCTGGTTCCTCTAGCTGTACTTTTGGGGTAGAGATGGTGACACTAGGTTATGCATCAATGATCCATCTTCCCTTTTCT
>JASDQU010296865.1:545-14099 GCA_032191745.1 Picea mariana | reverse complement strand
TTGTAAATCCTTCAATCCTATCCCAAGTTGTTCTTAAGGGGGGATGTTAGGATATTTAGACACTTAGGAGTTAGTAAGATCTACTTGGTCTATTGTGTCATTAGGTAAAAGTGTGTTTTCTAGTGTGTTTCTTTAGAATGCATTAGTATGCATTTCTAGTTAGGAAATCCGACGGTCATGATATGTTCCCGAGATAGAGTGATCTGACGGTTCATTCTCTCCTCGATCTTAATGGCCATTGATATGTGGCTTAGCACCCGATTGGTCCATGATCTCTATTTAAAGAGCATGGAGGGTCATTCGTCGATGATCAATTGTGAGAAACTATCTTGTAAAATATCTCTATAATATTTTTATTTGCATTAATAAACTACTCCAAGTGGTCGCATTGGCTGGGGCTGTGGATGTTTCCCCATAGGGGTTTTACCACATGAAAACATCAGTGTGTTGATATTTGATCTGGTTATGTGAGTGGTTACTGAAGGTGTTCGTCCTCTGTTGGAATACCTGTGTTGTCGAACATGATAAGAGTGCATTAGGATGCTTAAATACTCAAATTAATGCATTCCACACTTCAAATAGGAGCATGAAATTTATATTAAATTGCCAAAAAAAAAAAAACGAGTACAAGACTTCTATTCTCTATTCTTTGTTATATGTCTCTCCTCTCCTCCTTCTCATGCTCGAGTGGAGGATAATTCATACATCTATTATGTTCCTTATTTTTCTCATGAGATTGAGGGACAACCTTCAAAATATTAGTTGTTCCTTGATTGATTACAACAGTAAGTCTAAAATATCTACAGTTGACTCAATCGACTAAAAAAGAAATTGATTTTCGTTTGGTTGTTCTTTGTCTTTTTCCTTCTTTGTTGGTCAATGGTTCGATCCAATTATTGTTATTTTTGGGTATGTTGATCGTTTGACTATCCTTGTCCTTACTCAACTAATCCCTTTAGAAATTGTTGTCATGAAGATTGATCACTTTCGATCCATCCAATTGTTGCAGCAACGGTGTTATGGTCATGTCTTGACCGTGCACTAGAGGTGTTGCAGTGCTCACGATAAAGGTGTTGCAGCAACACATAATGTATTGCAGAACTTGTGTAAGAGGCGTTGCAACAACACAAAGTCTTGTGATGTGTGTGTAGGCAATGTTGAAGCACTTGTACAAGGGGTGTTGCAGCAACATAGGAGATGTTAGAACAATTTTATGAAAAGTGTTGCAACAACTAATCCCATTTCCTCCAGAGTACGTGTATGCATGTGCAAGGTGTTCTTTGTACATTTCACCAGTTAGCATGAAAAATAAGTAGATTATGCCCTAAATATGTAAGAATTATCATTGAAATGACATAGTTATACCTTGATCCAAAAATGCATGCTGGTGAAAAGGGTAAGTGATGGAAAGGTGTAAAAGTGGGAAAAGGTAATAAAAAAGGTTATAGGGAGGTGCAAAAAGGATTCAATTTTGGACGCCTGTCACTTAGTCCAATTTTTAGTTTTTTCCCAGAATTCTTTAATCGACACCACTTGTGCTTGTGTCCTCGAAATTTCAAGACATCTTGTAGTCCAAAAATTTTCGATGATTGATTTCCAATAAGCTTTTGATGATTAAGTTATGAAAGTGAAACACTTAGTCAATTTTTTCATTTCCTTAGAGGATTTTTTTTTCCTTTTCCAATTCCTCGTTGGAAATCATTGGATCTTCTCTTATCGAAAATCTTGGTCTCTAACATGCTTACCAAAATATTTATGACTACTTTCATGGTCATTTTCGATGGCTGTTTTCCAATTTATTTGACACTTAAAACCAATTTTAGATTCCACATGGGAACCTTTGCCATCAGAGATCTCTAGACTTCTTTATATCAGAAACTATATGTTTTCACTATTTTCACCACATCTCAATGCCTAACATAGTAAGCATCTTGATGAAAATCTATAATATTTCAAAACAAATTTGGATTTAGCCATTTTTCCATTCATTTTCCAATAGCTTATCTCATTAGAAACTCTTACATCAATGATTAGAGTTCCCCATTGGAAAGCTACAGGAAAACATAAATTTACAATTAAATAAAATTTAAGCATCAACTTCTCATAATCATGCCATATTCACTCCTTAGTCGATAAACAATTCACCATTAGTTGATCCTAATGAGGATTTAATTCAACCAATTCAACATAGTCCTCATTGATGCCTTTTGTCAAATAGTTTATGCCCAATGATAAAAAAAAATAATCAACAATTCACATACTCAACCCATAATTGCATAGTGTTGTAGTTGGGCACTGATACCATATTGTCGCGTACTTAGCAACCCCTATAAATCGTTGAGGCTATGGGTTACCTCAAAAACACCATAGAATCTTCTCTTTGGTACCAAAATCAATTTCTCTAGTTGTTTGTGGAATTCAATAGTGAAAGAAAAGCTATAACAACTTTAGTATTCATTTCAATCTTAAAAAATGAATTTAATCCTACAATGCTTTCATCCATAATTATGCAAATTAAAACCATACACACAAAACTAAACAAACTAGAAAAAAATAAAATGCAGAAAAAAATACAAAAACATGGCATTTCATGACATAGTCAGATTACTTATCTTTCTGGAAAACAATCCTCCAACTAGCTACAAACGAAGGATGTTCCTCACAGCCTTAGGCTCTTCGTCACAATTAATCTTACTATGGCAAAGGCCACCCCTGGGTTCAGGCTATGAATCCACAAGGGTGAAGTTCTAAGGTCTTTTTCTAAGTCCTCTTATTCTACCCACAACCTAGAAACTCTGATAGGTCATAAACCCCTCTACAACTATACTAATCAACTAACACTCCTCCCCCTCACATTACACAACACTAAGAATGGGAACCCCTTCTCTACTAAATAGACCCTTATGTTATCCCAATTCCTTTCTAGTGCTCCATCACAGGATGGCCAAGGAATCTCTTTACTCAAACTCCAGGGATTCTTAGTTGGACATGTATCCCTCTTATAGAAGAAAAATAATCATTATCATTAGTACAATGTTACCAACATAAGCATGCATGAAAGTACACTACCAAGAACCAAAGGAAATCATTTCCTCACCCTTCGAGCCCATACAACAATTTATACCATAACAAATGATTAATCCAACATGCTTAAATTCCCAATTTTATATTTGCATATCAATCATTCACCACATGCTCTTCATGAGAATCCCACATCTCATGTCTAATCCAAAGCTTAGTATAACTTAAATCAAGGTTAATAATCAAGGATCGATAGTCCAAGTTTTAAATACTTTAGGATATATCATTGGATAAGGTTTATAATCAAGGTCTAATTAGGACTTACGATAAATCGTTCACTAAGGTCCTCTCCCCCTTAGCTCCCTTTCACTTCCCCCATTTGTGGAATCATACCCCCCATCTCTTTTTAGTCCTTCTTCTTTTGCAATATTTAGGGCTTTGATATTATAATCAAATGTGCAATCATAGTTCACATATGATATTGGCTTACAACCATATATTCATTACATTTACATTCATATTGTGGGATAAAAAATGAGGTTGTTACAACTTTCGTCTTCCATCTCTCATCTCTTCCTTTGTTGCAATATGTTGGAGAATCGATTATATAGACTCAACTCTAGATATAACCTGAAGGTGAAAGAATCAATTATATTGACCTAACCTCTCCAACATGCAATTGATAGTCACCAACACACATCTAGGGGAGCATGGCTAACACAACCCTCCCACAACTCCAAATTTCAGAAATACATGGTGGGAAACACCTCCACCCCTCCTAACAGAATTAAGGTCATCACCCTAAATTATTTTTTTTATATATACCAGGGGAATCGGCAACTCACGGTTCTCGTAGTCGCGTGACACGTGGTCAATACCTGTCTGCTACCACTATAACCCCAGGTGTGCCACATAGCCCACAAGCATGGAGCACAAGTAAATCGGGGTGAGAATTGAACTTGAGACCTCCTTTACATATTTCCGTCCATTTACATGGCACTTGCCAATCGGTCTACACCCTTGCGGGCTCGCATCATCACCCTAACATTGACTGTACTATGCAACTATTATTGTTCTTAGAGATACATTGTTGAATAACTAGTTTAGACAATTGTGCATCATGTCAAAACCATAATTATCCACATTTCATAGCAATGTTTGGAACCAGTAATTAAATCATAAAATAATGCTTAATAACGTGTTAATAATATACAACTACCCTTCTAATTTCCACAACATCAATGTTACCTAAGTGCTACAATTATTTGGCTATCACCTAGCTCATTTACCTGTAGGTTAACTTACCAAAAACACATCTCCATGCATAACCATGTAGCAATTTCATGTTACTAACAATGTTAGGTATTGGAATTTAATGTAAGTAAAGTATGTTTATTTACCATATGCATTGCATCAGTTATCCACTCACAATATATATTGAAATGGTAGCCACACACCAAAACTTCACTTCTGATTTACATGTTTAAAGGAAATCGTATAATTGTCATCATTAAAGACATAAAATAATAAAACTCATATATTATTCACACAATAGTTTCTATCAACCTAGTTGAGTCCAATAGATACTAAGAAAATAAATAACAAGATAAACCATATTATAGTTTCGCTACAAAAATACAAAATGTGGGGCATTACGTAAGTCATCCTCCCAATCAAGCAAGCAACCTCCATGTGCACACCCCATGAAGAAATCCATTGGCCACATATTTCTCCAATTCCCTAAGGAAGTGTGTCATACAAGCATCAAGTCAAGGTATAGCAATCCATGATCAAGTTAACTCCAATGTGTATGTCCATCATGGTACAACCAAGGGTAGTCAACACACCCTGAACCTCACATCACACAAAGCACCCATAAGCATGGTGTAAACACTTTCAGAGTAAACCCAAAATCTAACATTGTTAATCTTCTTAGAAAACTTGGAAGGAAGACTCGGGGCCCTAAAATCCATGGAGATGGCAGCAACCATATATTTATAAGTCAAAAGAAATATTATAACATGAGGAAGAGGCCATAGCTTTTCTCTTGAATCAGAGCCATGACAGAATTAGATTTGGGACAAACAACATGACGATAATCATGACATGATCCTAAAGTCATCTCAAAGAGTGGGGAACAAAATCAATGGACATAAAAAGTAATTTAGATGGAAAGAAATTCACCCTTTCAATACATTGCACCCAACTTTCAATACGTTATGTTTAGCCTCTCCAATATGATTCTTATTAATGTAACTATGGTGTCATTCAACATGTTATGCCTAGCTTTCAATATTTTATGACTTTTCATCCAATACATTACACCTAATGGCTTTTAGTTTGTTACACCTATATTTCAATATGTTATGCCTCGGGAAATGTGTCACGGTTTCCTTGTTTTTGTGTTGCCTCAATTTTCGTGTCCATTGTTGGGTGGTTTTTTGGCACATGTTTTTTGTCAATGGTTTTCTATTTCTGGTTAAGGAATTAGGGTTGTTGACTAATCCAGGTCATTGGGTTAGGGTTTTGGATGTCATTGGCTGCTATATGTATATTGTATTGTAAACAATGTATGATATGAATGAATATAGAACATGTTGGTTTTCCTGGTTTGCATTTCCAAGGGAAAATTCTATGTGTAATGTTTGTATTTTTTCTGTTCTTTTACTGAAAATTTGTTTGCAGTAAATAATTGTACAAGGTTAAAATCTACACTTGGTGCCTTGATACCTACTTTCATTATCGGTGGGTTGTCTCGCATTTGTTAACAGTATATCAACCTCAACTCCAATATTCACATGATGTGGAATTGCGCCTTCGACGGATAGTATCAAATACTTCCAGCTTACAGTAGCGGCATTCCTCATCTATTGTTGTCTTTCATTGAACCAGTACCTATATGACTTCAGTGATCATGGTAGATCATATTGTACTCCATTGTATACATATATTTTTGGTTTATTTGAGGCTGAATTCCACTGTGCCTTGTTCGTGACTATGACATCCTATGGCATATGTTCACTTTATATTTCCTATTCATGGTCATGAACAACTATTTGACATATCTCCACATGTATTTGTAGTGTAATTCAGATTGGCAGCCATGTGTACAAAGTCATTATGGATTGTAATATTCTTATGAGCAACTAGTACTTCCAGTTGAGTCTTCATTACTCCACTTCTGAGAATTATAATGTATTTCGTCCATCTCAGATAGTCCTCTAACCTCACACATTAGGGGGCATCTGTTACAACAAATTTTGCCTCACTCCATGCAACTTGCTTGGATGGTGTTCCATTACCCTCTGCGGACTTGAAGTCCCTTTTTATTCATTCCAGAGCCAAAAATGCACACTTTTCCACATTACGTGCCCTATCAATTATACAACAAGCACATACGCATTTTTCTCCACTGCAACCTACGTACATCGGGTTTGGTACTCAAAATTAAAAATTATGTCGGGTTTCCATGCCATGTCACGAGATCCATGGTCCTTGTCATTCCATATACTAGAAACGCTCTAAATCGGCCCTTCAGTTCCATTTGAAGACTATAAATTGAGCCATATCCAAGCCTTGAGGGATTCAACAATTCAAATTTGAGAGAAAAGACACTCTGGATAAATTTCACTTCATATTGAGTTTGCATCCCTTTGTCCTTGAAATTGTGAACTCCTTTTGTTCAACCCCCAATACCTTCCTTCTTTGGATGGAGAACCTCATTGACTCCTATATATGAGCTTACCTTTGGTGGAGGATTGTAGTGGTGGAGGCCCAGCTGAATGGACTTAGTTTCTCAGTTTCGACATGTGTCGTTACAGAAGTTTGTCACCTATGTACTTATGTTGATTATTTTAATAGAAATACTTTTTTCTCGTCCAATTGATATCTTGCAAATATTTGAATTATTAATCCATGGGCATATTTTTCATGTATGTTAATGGATTATGCTAATCTATATGCTAACATTATATATTATCACCATATGCTTGTGTATCTTGGTTGTTGAGGACAAGTTGCAGGTATAAATATTTGGGTCACGTTCTCAACGGTGGTCTTCTTCGACCATTCGGACGAGGTAGGCTCTTAGCCTTGTCTTGTTAGCATTTCATTTATATAACATACTTTGGATTAGAGTTGATTTTTTCATGTCATTCTGTCTTTTGTGGTTTACCCCTAGCCATAGAGAGATTTTCCTCGTAATAGGCAGTATGACATGAAGGCTATTCATGATGGAAGGAGAAGCATGTATTCCTTAGATAAATATGGACGTAAGCATGTTTTTCTTCCCTTGAAGGATGAATCGGCCAAAGAAGAACCTATACCTAGTGTTTTTCTGATGAGTGGGAAGGAGCTTCTACAAGAAGTCAAGAAGCAAGAAGAGGTACATTTTTCTCTTGTTGGTAAGCCAAAGTTAATACTCGCTACTACAAATCTGAATGATTTACCTAAAGAAGTTAAAGGTATGCTTGATGAATTTGTTGATATAATAGTAAATGAATTACCTAATGCTTTTCCTCTTGTGAGAAGTATAAGTCACCATATTGATTTGATACCTAGATCAAGTCTACCTAACTAAGAAGCATATAGATTGACCCCTCAAGAGAATGAAGAAATAAAGAAGCAGGTACAGGAGTTGTTAGACAAAAGTTTGGTGAAAGAAAGTTTCAGTCCATGTGTTGTACCAATAGTGCTCATCCCAAAGAAGGATGGTGGATGGTGCATGTGTATTGATTCCATGGAAATTAACAAAATTACCATCATGTATAGTTCCATTACCTAGAATATATGATTTGATGGATTGCTTAAGTGGGGAAAAGTATTTTTCAATAATTGATTTGAAAAGTGGGTACCATCAAAATAGGATAAGAGAAAGGGATGAATGGAATACTTCTTTTAAGACTGATAGTGGACTGTATGAATGGTTGGTGATGCTTTTTGGGATCACAAATGCTCCTAGCACACTTATGATATTGATGAATGAGGTATTAAGAGAATTTTTTGGGAAGTTGGTGATTTCCTATTTAGATGACATTCTAATTTACAACCCAAAAAAGGAGGAACATTTAAGGCATCTTAAGATGGTTTTGAGTACCCTGCAAAAGGAAAGATTGTTGATCAGCTTGAAAAAGTGCAGCTTTATGAAGAGGGAACTGATATATCCGGGTTTGTAGTATGTGAATAAGGCTTGAGATGGATCTAGAGAAGATTCAAGCAATTGTGAATTGGCCAACCCCAAGAAGCACATTTGGGGTAATAAGTTTCCATGGACTTGCAAGTTTTTATAAAAAAATCATTAGAGGTTTCAGTCATATATGTGCACCTATTATAAAAACTATCAAAGAGAGTAAACAAACATTTAAATGGACTGAGGTAGCTGATAGAATTTTTAAAATGTCGAAGAACAGGATTACCGAAAAGCCTATATTAGCTTTGCCAAGTTTTGATAAATATTTTCAAGTTGAGACTAATGTTAGTGGGACTACAATAGGAGTTGTCTTGATTCAAGAGTAGATACCAATTGCATATTTTAGTGAGAAAATGAATGAAGAGAAAAAAAGTATTCCTCTTATGACAAGGAATTTATGCTATTGTTCAAGCACTTAAGAAGTTGAGGCATTACCTCATGCCCAAAGAGTTTGACCTATACCCTGACAATCATGCATTACAATTCATAATTAGTCAACCAAAGATGAACTAAAGACATGCCAAGTGGGTTCAATTTCTGAAAATTTTTACCTTTGTGATTAAACACACAAGTGGTAAGACTAATAAATTTGTTGATGCCTTAAGTACGATTAATTTTCTTTTGCAAGAACTTCAAGTCAGCACTTTAGGTTTTTATTCTCTAAGGAAATGTATAAGGATGGTGTAGATTTCAAGGATGCTTATGCAGCTTGTGAAAATCCAGTTGCCTGCAACAGAAGCCAGGGGTTGGACTATATGCTACAAGAAGGGTTGTTATTCAAGAATATTAAACTACGGATACCAAAGTGTTCAATGAGGGAAAATATGATTAAAGAAAAGCACAGTGGATGACTGTTAGGACATTTTGGTCAAGATAAGACTTTTTCACATGTAATGATTTTTATTATTGGTTGGGTATATAGAATCATGTAAAAAAATTGTGTAAAAATGCAGGATATGTCAGCATACTAAGAGGAGGAGTCAGAACACAGGACTGTATCAGACACTACCTATTCCAAATAGACTGTGGGATTCGATCAGCATGTATTTTGTACTGGGATTACCAAAGACACAAAGGGGGGATGATTCTATCTATGTTGTGGTATATAGATTTTCAAAAATGGCTCATTTTATTGTTTATAGGAAGACTAGTGATGCAACTAATATTGCCAATCTATTTTTTTCATAAATAGTGAGATTGCATGGTCTACCCATCAACATTGTTTCAGATCATGACACAAAACGTGTAGGTCATTTTTGGAGGACCATGTGGAAGAAACATGGTACTAATATTAGTTTTAGATCAGTCTATCAGCCACAAACTAATGGGAAAACAAAGGTAGTGAATAGAAGTTTGGGGAATATTTTGAGGAGTCTTGTATTTTGGGGGAATATTTTTACTTCAAATTGGTATTGGAATTTCTCCAATTTTCAACGTGGAATATTTGTATCCCTTTAAGGAAAAAAAATTTGTTTAAACAGATGGTCCTATAAGTGATGAAGATCATACCATTGAATGGGAAGAACAATTGCCTAAGGTAGTTCAAAAGGAAATTGAAGCAATATTGGACAAGAAAGTGCTAAGGAAAACTAGAGGTAAAGACTACTTCCAATATTTGGTTAAGTGGAAGAATTGGCCAGAGGAAGATGATACTTGGATGAAAAAAAACGAAGTTTCAAAGTATGGCATAGATGTTGAAGATCTCATGAACAATTATTTTCTTCTCAAGGAATCTGATGCAGGAGCATCTACCTAAGTTAATTTTCTAGGTTGACCTGAAGGGTCACAAAACAATTTACCAAGGGAGTCGGTTCCCTAATTTTATTTATTGTAATAGATAGATGTTTCTAGAAGACATATTAGAAGATGTATTATGTTTGATGGTTGATATTATTGTTGATTTTGTTGTTGATATTTAGGGACAAAATATCCATATTTATGGTTTATGTGATAGATCAGTATTTTGTCAGGTTGAAAGCTAACCGAGAGCTCTATGTTTTTTTAATGATTATTGATGTAATTAGGAAGGTTAGCAAGTGTGCAGAGTGGAGAATTGTGTGTTTTTGAATAGTTTATATGACCATAAAGGAAAAAAACGTCATTGTCATATGTTTGTCCTTCAATCATTGAAAAAGATTGAGAATTGTAAATTTATATCTCTTGTGTGCATATTTGTCGAATTATGTGTGTAATTGTTTAAATAAGTGCAAGTGAAAGTGATCACAATGATCCAATAGGGTATCAGAGTCCAATTATGATGAATTAGCATTGCTTCACATCAGCAACGCGCCAGCTATACAGCACATTCAGCGCGCATTCAATGGAGGAGAGAGGTGCTAGCCCTATCGTTTTCAAATTCGAAAATGTAATAACTGTTGTAAGGTCGAAGAGCCATGCAGATGCCTTTGTGCATGTAGTAGATAGGGTCACCTTTAATGGTTGACAGACTGATATCTAGATCTGATTCGGACTAGACATCCATTGAATGTAATTCATTGTAATTAATGACAGTAGGTGAGATGGAGGGAAGAGCTCGAGGATCCCCTTTTGTAAAAAGATGTTTGTATCTAGATTCATTAGTTATGTGTGATTTAGTTAGAAGATAGATTAGAGAGAAGAGAATAGAGGAGAATCTATTGCAGTCCTAGCTTGAACATATTGTAAACAGGCATTCTAAGATTAATACAAAGCATTTTTCCTGCATATGATATTATGTGTGTTTATGAATGAATGTCTTTTATGTGTTCATTTTTATGTTGTAGATGTATGTTAGTTTCCATCTGCAGGGATAGATAGAATTTATCTGTCTATTGAGTTTGTTGGTTTCAGTCTGGATTCTTTGTGGTTTCATGCAAGGGGTTGCATGACAGAGTGCTGAGAACTTTGTAAGCCAGTGCAAGAGTGCACATATGAGTTCTATGGAATTTAGGCAAAGACATGCCAAGTGAGCACACCAGAGGAATCATAGACTCAAGGAGAAACCAAGAGGTTGTTGAACACCTTGGAGGTAGGACTGTGCAGAGGAAGGAATAGTGAGAGAAGATAGAATTGTTGAAGGTTTTGTAGAGCTCTGCCTAGGTAGGCATCGAGCAAGTGCAAAGAGTGCACAAAGAGAACTCTATTTCTAGTTCAGGAAAAGAAGAGAAGTGTCAAATGAAAAGACATTTACAAAGTTACTGAACACTCTGTTGGCTCAGTAAGATGTGCTTGAGCAGAAAGTTTCCAAGAGGGCACTTACATCTCTTTGAAGGATAGAAGGGATAGAGACCTTTGAGGTCTAAGAAGTTGAATCTCAAGGGGACAGAGTTGTTGAATACTCTGGAGGAAGACCTGTGCAAGGAGTGCACCAGGCCAACACTCAGACAAAGTGTTGAGAGACAGTCATCTGAAGGCTAGTCAAAACACAAGGAGAACGTGCAGATTGAACTTGTTTCAAGTTTCAAAGCTCAGGAGGTCGAGCGCAAATTGTGCCAGGAGGATCACCAGAAGTCTTCTAAGGAAGCAGAGGGTCGAGTCCCTTAGATATGAGTAAGTTCGAAAGCTCAAGAAAGATATAGACTTCAAAGAGTTTGAAGGTCAAACAAGGTTTTGAAATCACCTCACAGAATCAAGGCCAGGAGGAAAGAAGCCAAGCTGTTTGGCCGGAAGTATTGAGAAATTGAACAGACGGTTGAAATTCTCATAAGGAGAAATGTTGAAGTTCCATGGACCATGGGATCTCGCAAATCAGCGAGGAGATTTAGGGAGTCCTTAACCACTCACAAGTTTAGGAGGGAGAATAGTCATTAGATCTAAGTCAACAAGAGTCGTTGATATTGTGCTTGAATTTTTTCATTTCGGAGTTTAGGGTTGTGGAGAAGGTTGTGAAGAGGGCACAAGAATAGTGAAAGCCAATTCATGAAGTCCCAATAGAATCAGAACTGTCAAATTATGGGAAGTTCAGAACCGTTGATTTGTGGCAAAGAGATATCATGGTTTCGGTTATCGGGGGAAGGGATTTGTTGCATTACAAATCCTCGATACACAAAATATCGAGGTGTCGAAGGATTTGGCCCAGGTTGCAGTCAAGGGTCACATCAAGAGAAGTCAAGGGAGGAGCCACAGACCCATCAAGCCTTTCAGGGTTTTGGGGATTCAAGGAGTCAGAGGGACTCATATCAGGGATCGCAAAGTCGCGAAACCTGAAATACCTTTTCAAGGAAGGTTGTGGTCACATCAGTTGGTCACATAGGGAAGAATATCGCACCTAGTGTTTGTTCACGCAGGCCAGGTTTCACAAGGACTTGTGGATTTGAGTCAAGGTTCCAGTAGCGAACTAATGAGATATTTTTGCTTTGGAAGTTAAGAACAATCCTTAGACCAGGAGATCAGTAGACCCTGTCGACGCAGAGGTAGGGGGTCTACGTCATGTGGTATCAGAGCAAAAAAAAATTCTACAGAACGTATACAAAGGAAAAAGGAGAAGGTGGGAATGCTCTCGATTGTAGAGTGAACATCAGACTTGCCAGGAGAGCAGGTAGAGAAAAACGATGTTTATTGAAGGCCAAAGGAGTGGTCAAGGCAAAGACCGCCAGCATAAGAGCAAGGATGAGATAGATAAAGAGATCAACGAGATAAGGGCAAAAATGGAGAAGCTTGCATTTAATATGCAATATAATGCAAAGGTGCATTGGGTGTATGAGTGACCCATGAAGAAGAAGGTAAAATGGTTGATCAAGGAATCGTTGGCCAAAGGACAGCAGAAGCTATTGAGAGTGTGGCTGAGGTATGTTGAAAGCCTCGGACATGAAGAGGAGATGGTTCATATATGTGAGCTAGAAACTAGGAAGAGTCTCAAATATTGTGAGGTGGGCAATGAGATGGGATCATTGGAGGATCTCATAGATTGCCAAGAGGGCAGGGTAGAAATTCCAGATTGCCAAGTGGGTAAGGGAGAAGAGATGAGACTGTCTGATAGTCTCACGAGCTCAGAGGTGATTTTAGATCAGCAAGGAATGCTGACAGAGGAGGATCAAAGGAGTATTCTGATTATTGGGGGAATTCGGATATTCCTACCAGAAAAACCAGTGTAGGCTAGGGAATGTGTTGCAGATGCAGTAATAGGAGCAGGACAGCTAGCAGTGACTGTCATAGAGGAAGAAGAAATGGATCAGATGTTGATATCTTCCCTAGCAGAAGAAGAGCATGCATATGAGATGCTCACTCCATGGGAGAGGGAGTTAGAAATGTTGGAGGATTGGTTGAACCATCCAGAGTCAGTGGGTGACTGCCATGAGCAGACAGTCATGCAGTTCGTAGCAGAAGAGCATTCAACAGAATTGCTCAAAAATTTTAGCCAGGAAGTT
>JASDQU010296863.1:3378-14099 GCA_032191745.1 Picea mariana | reverse complement strand
CTCAATCTGATCAAGCTCTTCATTCATTGCTCTAATCCAATTATCTTCCTGGCTAGCTTCCTCAAAATTTTTAGGTTCAGTCATAGATAAAAAAGCAACATGAGATTGTTCTGAGTCTTTAATCAATTTCCTCCTTGTCTGAACTCCTTCATTTATATCCCCAATTATCTGATTTTCGGGATGATTGGAAAATTTGCCAATCATCCTGAAAAATCCTGATAACGACAGCCAAAATAAATGTAAATATAGAATAAAAGTCACCAAGATGATAATCAAGACAGATTAGAAATAAAGAAATCCTTTATTTCATTCAAATTCACCAAAGAGTCATTTTATTTACAAAATATCATGTAGAAATTTTTGACCAAAGTCAAACTTAGACATCCCCGATGGAATATACAAAAGGACCTCTGACCGAAAACCAAAAATGAACTATAAAAGATGGATAAACTTTCCATATATTGTTGCCCACTTGACTCTGTACAATAGCCTTTGTCAGTCATGAAAATTAATTCACAAATAGACAAGTCTACACAGACTGTCAAATATAGATCAACACCTCTTAAACAAGTGTCTGAATGATGTGATTCAACCATGAATATTGTTGTCTACAATAAGACCCTACTATCATAAAAGAGAATTAGGCTTATGATGAATAATGAATGAATGAAAACTAAATTATCTCAGCATAAAATCAAAGAGAAAACTTTAGCATGCTTCTGTTTCTATCCTCCTCTTGTTCCTCCCCTTCCTTTTCTTTTAAACACATTAGAGTTGGTTGAATTAGTTGAACCAAATCATTGGTTAAGTTAATTAAAAGACTCAACTAACTTTAGTTAGGGGAAAAATTCATAATTATAATAAGGGTCATAAATAAATAATCACTAGTAGGTCGGATCCCTTATGAATCCCATTAGCTTATGATAATCATAACATAACTATTAGTAAATAAAATAACACCTCCTTGTGACTCCCATTCATATATTCACATTTGTTCATTTAGCTCATGATATTTTGAATTATTTTCAAAAAAACATTACTCATAATTCCACAATAAAACATACTGCCCAATCATTCCTGAAGTCAACTGTCGCCAATAATAGATAAAATACAACTCAAAATTCATATTTTCCTTTGATGATGCCATCATCTTTTAGTCTTTCTCTTTGAAAGAGGCGTAATAGGCCTTTGTTTTTAGCCTTTTACTTGAATGGTGCATCCCTACATGCATGATTTATTAGCAAATGATATTTTAATTAACCATACATGAAAAATATTTTAAAATACAAAATGGATTTGGCTCAACAATATATCAGACTCATGCAATCCAATGCATACAAACTATTTATCAATAAGCATGGGGTGAAAAAGTGTCCTGGGATATATGAGGGGTTTGTGTTTAGCAAAACATGATATAATGACAGGGAAAGAACATGGTTATTGCTCAATGACAACAATAATCAACTATAAAGTAAACCAATAAAACACCACTGTGATCCAAACAAGACACTGCCACTTTCAACTGCTTTAACACCGAAATTCTCCTGACTGTAATCAATATCAGAACATGGACTGGAAAATGAAAAGGGGAAGGTGGTGGGTGTTATAATTAACAGAAAATGAGATAATGGAAGGGAAGAAGAATGATTACTGTTCATGAAATTAATTAAGTAATCCATAAAAAAAATTGCAAAATGAGATGCACTAAACAACAATCATTGTGACCAAATAACAATTATCTTCTACTTAACTAGTCCACTGTTCGTAATCAAATATCCAATACAGTTCCATCACAAGACAATAAGAATTTAACACAATATGTAAAAAGGATTTTGTTCCTTTCTTTGCATCTTATAGTAATTTCCAAACAGTAACCGTTCCACTATGTTTAACCATCAAAATCAATCACTCACATACATTACTTCATTCAACAAACATAATCAAATTCATGTTTCCAAAATTGACAATGAAGTCACATTATCACTGCAATTGGGTCTGTCATTTTAAATGCAATGTTATTCGTTAAAAATATTTAGGCAGTAACCAAATAATCAAGATCAAATTGCCAAAACTTGAATTGACAATTAAACAGACAACAACCACCATTCCAACACAAGCTATGCGTCGAATAATTCATTCATGCAAGTGTAACTCCATCACTGTGCAAGCCCAATTTAATGTGACTCTAAAAGTTGGGTCACCCATCCAACATGATGAAGTATTAACATCAAGCCTGTTTCAACAAATGATCAGGTTGCAACAAAACATGCTTAAAACCCTGCGGGTATCCCTGAGTGTGAAACCCAAGCCATCCATGCTATACACAGTGTGCAACCACAAAACACCACGATGCAATCTTTCCATTTAACAAAAACAAACACACAGTCACGAAAAACATCAACCATCGTGCTAAGACATCGATTTAATACAATATTTCTTTGATTTAGTCATACTGTAATCAACTATGTTGTGCAAAACTCGGTTTACACAATCAAACAATCATAAGCATGTAGTGGATGTATTTCATATAGTCATCCTCCCTGCAATAACCATTATTTCATTTTTTAGAACACCACACACACAACATGGTATGCATGAGCAACATCGCTAATACCAACTAAACATCCCAATAATCATTAGTGAAAATATACCAGTGACTGTGTATCAACCAACTAATTCGCCACCATCGTAAAACTCGATAGACCTATCAAACTGTGTAACCAAACATACTCACACAGTGACGTGAGGCGAGGCTACAACTTCCTCAAAATACAATACCAGGATATCAACCATAAGAGGGAGACTGTGTTATTTCAAACTTTCCAACTATCGGTGTAGGGTTTCCATCCCAATAGAATAGGTAATGACTAGATACCAAAATCCACATGGTTGTCTTGTAACCAATTGGGCGATCCTACATTTAAATTAATTGAGAATACATTTCAATCCACAATAACCCGTAGTAAACCTGACAGTCCTGATAGTCTTCTCTATAAAACCCTCAGACTGAAGGAGTTAAGGGTTTGCTTCTGAGCCAACACTAGAGTCGACTCCTTTCAATGGTAAAAACTCCAAGAATAATGGAACATACACTGAGAAAAAAACAACTTACCCTATGGACAAGATGATAAAAATATGTGACAGGAGAAGACATGACGAAATGAAGACACTCTAAATCGACCTGGTAATGATATCTGATACAGACGGGGTATAACCCTTGTGATTCCTCAGCTAAATGACCATAATGATGAGGTGAAGGGAGGTCTAATAAGGAACCACATAACTCATTGTGCAACCCTTGGCGGTGAAAAACAACCCAATGCCCAAATATACAATGTGTGGTGACCCAAACACTTCAATCATTAAACCTCATAAAATTCCACAGACTGGATTCATCAATATGAAAGCGTGAATATTGCCCATCAATACCAACAAGGATACTCTAATTAAATCAGCAGGGATAACAAAGAACTCTTATGAATGCTAACTCCCAGGATAACCAGTAATGCTATGACTTCAACATCATTTCAAAGAGAATCCTCAACGTTTCATTCAAAATCACCATTTCACACATTCGCAAAACTTAAGGAAGGCACAAACCAATACACCTGAGCCAACATCCATTTCATAACTAGAGCAGACTCATCAAAGGACTAAAAAAATAACATACATGTAATTGGACGTCTTAAATGTGAATTGGTCGAGCGATTCCTCCCTGTTGAGAAATCGGAGCATAACCACAGTAGAAATATTTGAACAATAACTTGACTAGGGTTGCATCCAATGACATGAGTAAAGGCGATGTGTAGTAAATGCACATCACTTACCTACTTCAATTTCATTCAATTCTTAGTATGCACCAACTACTAATCAAACAAATTATCCACTTTGAACCAACAACCTTTAATTTCCAATAGCACCACCCATATCACATATTACCATCTCCGCTATACAAAAATGCATGCCAAATATGTTATATACAACCTTGATAACTTACATGTCTATCCTATGTTGGATAGGAATTGCCACAATCTTTTCAATGCATACAGTATAGCATGTTAGCATAGGACAATTTCTTCTTTTAATTTCTTTTAATTTCTTTTAATTTGTTGTTACTAACATGTGTCTATTGTAGGTGTCACAAGTAATAGATCCAAGAATAGTCAGCAATGAGAACCATGAAAAAATTCGGTATAAACTTGATCTTGGAACAACAATGAAGCCATGTATAATATGCCTGATTTATTATCCAGTAAAGAAAGATATCATCAACCATGAAAGTAGTGTCGAATAGTAACATAACATCAAATAAACACCAGACTTGATCTCCAATCTATGAGGGGGTCCCACCTACTAGTATTATTTGTCTTTTATAATAATAGGCTTTAGCAACACTTTGCGAGCCAAACTTTGTTGAAAATTTAATCGTCAACAGGTTGGATTACTGACATCTCAGTTGGGTCTAAGATCAACACATTAGTTCTTTTTATGAGTGTTGGATTCCTCATTTCTCAGTTGTATTTGAGAACTACGAGTTGGGTATTGTATCAGAGAGTTGGATCTCTCATATTCAGTTGAAGTTGAAGATATTAAAGATTGATTTTATTTGTATTCATTCAAGTTAAATAAATAAAACAAAGATATTTTATCTACTTCATATAGTTTGTGTTATACATGTTTATGAATAATTAATTGAACTGCATACATATTATTCAGTTAATTTAGTTAATCAATGAAAGTGTGAAAAAAATTCAAAATTTCCTGACACTAATTCACCCCCCCCCCTCTTAGTGTCAGTGTGTGTTTCAACAATTGGTATCATAGTGAGTGCCTTCAACACAGTTTAAAAATTGAAAGGTAGATTGTGAAGAAATGGGTGGAAAAATGGCTCTCTCCACAAATGAATCTCCCTTATTTGATGGAACAACTACTCTTCATGGAGGGAAGGAATTAAATGGTATCTGAAGTCAAGAGGATCTGGTGTTTGTGATTCAGTAGTATCTAAACCTTGGTACTCAACTACCTCAAAGAACAAATCCAAAACGACAAAACAAGGAAAGAAAAATAATTCAATAGAATTAAAGGCAATCCAAAATGGACTATCGGACCAAGTCAAAAAAAAATGGGACAATGCACCTATGCTAAAGTACTATGGCTCCATCTAGATAACTCTTATCAAAATAAAGAACAAAACAAAGAAATTGAGAATTCAAATCAATTTATAGAACAAAACAAAGAAACAGAGAAATCAAAAAAGATTAAAGAACAAAACTCAAAAATGGAGAAATCAAATCAGATTGAAGAACAAAATACAAATAAAGAGAATTATGATCAGAATAAAGAAAAAAACAAAGAAGGTGACAATTCCATCAAATAATTGATGCAAACCTAAGTCATCAACAAATATACTACTACACTGAGGAATTAATGAATACCTCAGTATTCACTAAAGAAAAACTATTATATTCTAAGAATGATGTTGTAGCTACATTTGGAGTTATTAGTATGGAACCAGGAAATGGTCTATTTATTGAATTTACTAAGGATGTTCTTGACCAACTTGAATACGTAGTTATGTGCACTTTTGAAGAGATGGAGAAAATTCAAAAGAAATATGTGTTGCTACTACAATAGTTAGATCAATCTAACCATGAAGAGCATGAAAAAAGTATTCAGCTAGAAGACAAAGAAGAAGAAATCAAAATATTGTAGACCAAAGTTTCTAATATAACAGAAGAAATGTAAGAATTCAAGACACGTGACAATAAAATAAAATAAGTACTAGAAGAGACAAAATAAATGGTCATCTATCTAAAAACTCAACTTTAAGAAGCTAAGAAAAATTAAGAAGCTCAAAAGATCCAATTAACTAAAAGAGAAGAATCATGTCACATGTTGGAACTAGAAATTATTAATGCCAAAAAGATAAATGGAAGTAATATTGCAACTCTAATGACTCAAATAGAAAAATATAAGAAAAATGAAGAAGCACATAGGATCCAATTCACTAAAAAGGAAGAATCATGCCATAGGTTGGAATTGGAAGCCATCAAACTCAAAAGGATTCATATAGAAAACAAGGAAGAAATTAAAAGATTGAAGAATGAATTTGTTGATCTAACAAAAGTTATAGAAGATTTAAAGACGTATGACAAAACTACTAACTACACATAAGTCTTGGATGATATAGAAAATATAGTCATGAATATAAATACTCAACTTGAAGGAGCTAAGGAAAAAGAAGAAGCCTTGAAGATTAAGTTGACTAAAAAGGAAGAAGCATGTCACATGCTCTAAATGGAAGTTATCAACCTAAAAAAGAAGAATGAAAACCAAAAATCAATTGCCAAATTCCAGAACATCTCAGCTATCCTAGATAGGATCTTGAACAGTCAAAGACCAACTAATGGAAAAACCATTCTTGGATACAATAAGAAAGAAGGTGGAAAATGGAGCACCATTCAAAAACATGATAAAGAATCATACACCTTGAAATAAAATGGTACATTCAAAAAACTAAAACAAACCATGAACTTTGTCAAGGAAGGAAGCTATAAAATTAAAAAACAAGAAACATATCAAAGGACAAACTTCTCATGTCACAACAAACCCAAGTATGTAAACACCATCAATGGTAATTATTTTTCTTGGAATAACTTTGGTCACAAAGTATTGGAATGCAAGAGTCTTGAAACAAAAAATTCTTGAAGGCCAATAACGCAATGAGATGTTGGAGATGAAATTATGTTGGCCACAAAACAAAGTTTTATCATGCAATGAGATGTTACAACTGTGATAGGTTTGGTCACAAATCCCAAAACTACAGAAAATCAAGAAGTCAATCCATGAGAAATAATTCATACAAGTCAGGAAGAAAATCTGATGAAGGTTGGAAGAAAAGAATAAATGAAAAGTCTCAAAGAACAAATCTATAAAATAAATATCCTGCAAAGAAAATATCTCATGAAAAGGTATGGAGAAGAAAATCTAAATAGAAAGAAAGAGAGATGATCTTGGATGTCAAAATGAAGAAGTTTCACTTACACATAATAGTGATGAATCTTCAGTACAATATCAACCAAAAGAATTGAGTAGTGTAAATCTTGGAAGTTTTCCAATGTTATTTTCATGAACTACTAAATTTGCCCTTAACAAAAAATATGAATAAAAGGAAGGAGGAAGGATTTTACAACATTATATGGTATAAGTACTAAAAAATACTAATAAAGTATGGTATGATCTAAACCCAATGAGGAATTTTCAAAAGAATGAAAAAAAAAACTTATGAAGAGGACTTAACAAACAACAGATGAAAGGACCAATTCGAACTTATTTCTAAAGGAAAAAGAAGAAGATAGTAAAACCCTCTAAAATAGTAAAAAATCTGGAGGAGTATTTAATTCGGTCATAAAATAAAGAATTCATTGGATCAGATTTAAAAGACTTTATCACTACAAAATTTTGTATTAATAATACTACCTATTTCTACACAAAATTCCAAGAGATTGAGATAACAACTAGTACATTCATAGGGAAAAAAATTGTAAAAAATTAACTCTTTGTCATTGATGTCAAAGGGGGAGAAAAATAGTAAAACCAACTTGGTATTAGTATTTGGTATAAGTAAAAGTTCAACTTGAAAATGAGATCAGTGATAGGGGGAGAAAAAATATTTGTTTTACATATATGTTTCCCTCAATGCCAAAGGGGGAGATTGTTGGAATTATCGATTATGTTTTTTCATTGATGGAAATATGAGTCAAACATGTACAATAATAAGAGGAAAATAAAGATCACCTTGGGGAAGAAGAAATTTGTGATCACTGTTGATCACGATAGGATCAACAGTGATCCTGTGTTCCTAAAGCTCAAGAGAGATAGTGGGGAGATTCTACAAAGAATACACACACATAATCAAAGAGTGCAATGTCAAGTTCTTTATAAAGGATGAAGGAAAGATCAGAAGGGAGAGAATATTGCAGAATTTTTATTGGTATTGAACTCCCCATAGTAAAACTCCGAAATAATCAAGGAATAATCTTGTCCATTGATATAGTTCTCAAGAAAATCTTGGACCATCAAATCATGCAAAAGCCATATCCTACACAAAATAATCCCTTGTGAAGGATCATGGAAATCTAATTGTCCACTCAAATTTTGGGAGTAATCGCAATCATCAGATTAGTTATAACCATTATAGAAACCAAGTGGAAGGATAGAGTAATTTTTGGGACATCAAAACTTCTCCACTTCAACGAACATTGGAGATAAGAAAAAACTCATGAAGTCATGAAGTCACGAATTCCTGCCAATTGTTAGATCAAGGAGGGACTTCAGATGAATTCTCAACCATTTGATTAGGTTCAGTGGAAGGACAGGGTAAGGAACAATATCCTGGAGTCTTAGATTAAACGAACTCATGCATACCATTGATCTAATATCTCTTTAGGATAAATACAAGTCATTGGATCAGGTGGTCAACTCTGGCATTGACCTACTCTGACGATTAGAAGTTCAGAAAAAAAAAAAGAATACCCGAAGGTCAGAGCCCTGAAGTCATGAAGTCATGGAGGGCTATTAGATCTATGCAATGCATGGCAATATTTGGATGAGGTTAGGAGATTCCAATGGTGGTAAACTCTGATGTTGTCCACTCCAGCAAAAATAAGTATGAATCATGTAGGATTACCCGAAGGATGAAGCCTCAAAGTCAAGAACTCCCGTCAACCGTCAGATCAAAGGAATAGTTGGGAAATCCTACCGGTTGTTGATTGACATAAAGTGGAAGGATATGGTAAGCCTTGAAATCCTCAAGTTCAGAAGTAACACTAACTATTGATCCATTTCGATACCATTCGCAATCGTTGGATGAAGTAGTGGAAGGATAGGATAAGCGAGGCCAAAGAAATGAAGTCTTGTATTAAACAAAAGTCATTGGATCAAGACAAGAAAATATAAAACAGTGGAAAAACATATTCGACACTTCGAAGACGATTAAAGGTTGATATAAAAGTGAAAAAATATAGGAGCGACAAAGTACCGAATCCATGAAGTGCAAATCCATTATCCAGGAGGGAGACATGTGGCAGGAGACAAATATGACACATGGCCCAATCAGGTGGTAACAAATGTCAGGGTCGATATGGAACATAAGGAACTTGAAAGTAATGAATCAGGGTGACACATGGAACATAGAATTAAGGTCCACATCATCTTGAGTGACGTTAGAAAGCTACTTTGGGATGCATAACTTTGGGAATATCCAAGCTTCTATTATCAACTAATTGTCGAAGGTTGGAATCATAAAGTAATGTTAATCGTTGATCTAATTCAAGAGAATTCTCAACTGTTGATCAAACATAGTTGAATAATAGAGTAAGCATGAGGTGTTAACTGACAACAATCGACCACCATCGTTTTATGAATTATTTGGTAGGTAAACCTCTGGAGGAATTGGACTAATTCAGAGTTCTAGTAACCTGGAGTCTCAGAGTCACAAATATCCAAATTTATGGAGTCGATGACAATCGTCCACCTCAACTGAAGATTAATTCAAAGTCGTCGATCATCAAAAATACAAAGTTCAAATGAATACTAAAGGATTATACCAGACCGTCAATATGAGAACTTCAGGGGTAATTCTGGCCATTGGATTAGCCATCATGATATGTAACCACTCAAGAATGTAACAACTCTAGAAGAATATGAGGATTGAGTGACTACAAAGGCCAGAAGTCCCGAAGGATGAAGTACTAAGGAACATGGTTTCAACAATGGTCATGTGATAAGGTAAAGAAGCTAAAGGGTCTAGAAGTAAATAATCCCTCATACGCTTGAATATCATCCCACATACAAGAATAGGGGCGAAGGAAGAAACCACTAACAAAATAACATATGAAATAGATAGTCTCATGGTTTTCAGCCCATAGTCACAAAGGGAAGTGGATTGAAGGAAGTGCCTCATGCAGAATTCATTTTTGTAAATATCTTAAGGCATGTAGAGTAATTTTACAAAGCTCGAATATGATCTATTGACAAACTTAGGAACACAACAGAAGCATAGGAATGATATAATGAGTCGATCCATATATGTGATCAACTCATGAGGACAATTTGAATCAAAATTAGTCTTATAATTTAATTGGAAAACTTACATGATAAATTAATGAATAAAAGGAGAAGATTATCTATGAAGAGATGCATTGGTTCATGTCAAAAAGACACAATGGTTCAATCCTATACCTATTGAATTACTATATAAACCAAAAGTGGTTATGAATCTAAGTGTGTCTTGGTGGATTGTATATATATATAACAGATTGAATGGAAGTTCATTGTATCAGGTTTGTGCCTATTTACAAGATGAGTCTTGTTATGAGGATTGGATTCCTCACATTTCAGTTGGATCTGATATCAATAAGATAGGTCTTGTTATGAGGGTTGGATTACTCATTTCTAAGTTGGATCTAAGAACGACAACCTAGGTATTGTATCAGTGAGTTGGATCTCTCATATTGAGTTGAAGTTGAAGATATTAAAGGATTGGTTTTATTTGTATGCATTTATGTTAAATAAATAAAAGAAATATATTTTGTCTACTTCATAGAGTTTGTGTTATACATGTTTATGAATAATTAATTGAAATGTATCTATATTATTCATTTAATTTAGTTAATTCAGTTAATCAATGAAAGTGTGAATGTCAAAAGTTCCTGACACTT
>JASDQU010296860.1:14200-25575 GCA_032191745.1 Picea mariana | reverse complement strand
CTAAATATGCAATTAGTAAGCTTTAATTATAACAACTCATCATGCAAAAACCGTATAGATTGTCATTGATGAGCAAAAGGCTCGAGGATATCTCCCATTAATACGCATTAAACCAAGATTTGTGGAGGGTTATATTATCCCTTCTGAGTGTTGATTTCAAAATCATGGAATGTCGTTCGCACGTCGTCGGGTTGGCACGTTCATGAAACCTCCAATCCTTAATTGCTCTTCGTCGTACCCACCACCTTTGCACTTCTAAGTATGCAATAAGTAAGCTTTACAGATAAAAACTCATCATGCAACACCCATAGAGATTGTCATTAATGAGCAAAAGGATTGAGGAGCTTTCCCATTCACAAGCATTGAACCAACATTTGTGGAGGGTTATATTATCCCCTCCAACTATTCATTTCAACCATCGTCTGGAGAAAACAGACGTTCTCATAAACTTATGGCACCAACTCGACAACAGTTCTGTGGAGATACAGTGAACATATTTGGGCGCGAGGACCAAAACGTCTAGTGGTCTAAGGCATATTCTTACTACTCATCCCCTTCCGCCCAGAACGAGATAATTTGGACCTCTGGAATTGCTCGTGCAGGCTATGTCCCTGAATTTTTTGATTGTAAGGAGTTGGTCTCTTGGTGCGCCGATAAATATATTTCAGGCCAAAGAATTGTTCCACTATGGGACCACTCTTTTGTTTCTTTGTCACCTCGGGTCTTCCGTCAGATGTTAAGATTGTCGTAGCCAACATGGACATTCAAAGGAGAAGATTCAAGCAGTTCCTAAGAAAGCATAGTAACGGGTTGGACCTCTTGCCCGATTTCCTGGAAGACCCGATGGTAGTTCCTAAAGATATCACAAGCTTGCAAGTTAGTTCATTTAGAAATTCATTACGGGAAATTGCCTGCTTGTTTACAAGAATAATGGGACAAGAATCCACAACAACTATTTCCCGCATGGTTCTTTATATTTTGTATTTCATAGTCAATGAACAAGCCATTTTTTATTGGGGGAAGTTAATTTCCCATGAAATTTGTTCCCAATTGTCAAGCTTCAAAAAGGAGAAGAAATTTTATATGTCATCCTACTTGGTTTTCACGATAGCGCATTGCTGTCAGTTTCCAAAACTGTCTCTGTCCAAGAAGGTAAACTGAGAATTTGACCCAGTAACATTCTGGTACCAGGCCTTGTGGAAGCACAAGGCCTCCCACTGTTTTTATGAGGTTTTTAATGACTTTGTGTCTGTTTTCAAAGTTTTATAGTTAGGAGAAGATGTTCCCTGCATATCTGACCAGGCAACCAGGTTTTTGGACAGGAAGGGGGCACTTGAACAAATGGATAATTACAGTGTAATAAGGATTTTTGACGCCAAGGAAAAACCTGCTCTCCTTCCATGTCACATTACAGACATAATGTTTGTTACAGAAATAACAAGGCAATACAACTACTGGTTGCATCTATTCCATGAGAAGAGAAAAAAATAGTTCATCCCTATGCCTTGGAAAGTCGGGGACTTCGTGTTGAGGAACGTCAACAAAATTGATGGATTCACAACCTAATTCAACAACTTGAGCCTAAGATATGCTGAAATCCTAAGAGGGTTCGACCCTAATAAATTTATTTTAGAACATTTACTAACACTTGGCCTTGACAATTCTTTGTTCAAGAAACACCTAAGCGAAAACAAAGACACTGGTGACAACGCTCCTGCTTCTGATGCCAACGACCTAGACACACTGCAAAACACCACTGAATCGTACAAGCAACAGGGAAAAGGCCCCAATGAGAAGAGTGTTCAATCGATGGATAACACTCCCAAAAGTACAAAATCCCTGAGCATCGCTCCAACGACCCACCATAGTAAGAAAGCAAATCAGAATTCTTCAAATGGAGGAGGAGATAACGACCCTCCTCACCCTAAAATTGATAGTTCTCACAAGCTTCCCATGGACAAGAAGAGAAAAAAAAATGTAGGACAGGCGGAAGAGCCCAAAATTGAGAGTGAGAACATGGAACTTGAGCCTGATCTGGATAGCGTATTCCACAACCTTGATCAGCCTGAAGACGCGATCCAACATAGTCGTCCTGGACATAGCTGCTACCGAATGTTTTTACGAAGATGAATCCTTCGTGTTCCAGACCGTTTTTTTTTACATCGAGTCTAAAAAACTAATTATTGAAAAGAGAGATGTAAAAAATAAGAAAGGAAAATATCGTTCAGAGGTTAACCTTGCGAACATGCGGTCGTCCCAAATCTGTCGCCTTCACATAGCAATCGGAGATGATTTTGATGATTCCATTGGAGGCATTGAGGCCAAGAATGCCAGATTGAAGGACCGAGTCAAGGAATTGGAGGAAGCTTTGATTCCTATGCCATTGCTTGCTAGTCCTTTAACAATAGCCATGCCTGCCACCCCTGCAGCCAAGTTTAAAGGATCCTCCAACCTCTTCGCATCGTGTAGAGGATATGTGGAGAATAATATCAAGAAAATAATGGAACTGATTGCTGAGGTGTGGGAAACATCACAAACCATGGCTTCCCTTGGAACAAGGGCACATACTTTGCTCAAACATTTGCAGACGGATTTAAAAAATGAAGAACGTTTCTATTTAGACACGGTCATTCCTTTTGGCACCAATGTCAACAACATGACAGAAACGAGAAGAAGACAACAAGATATCCCCTCCAAAAACTGGATCACTCAATTAAATGCATGCTGGAAAGATAAAGTGAAGAACCTGCATCTCATTGTCCAGTCATGTGAACAAGCCATATCAAAGAAAAAAAATTATTCACAAAGCTAACCAAAATAGACTTAGCCGGAAGGACCAACGAGTTCCAAGACCCCAACTTAATCGTCAACTCCTTGCCCTTAACTAAGCAATCCTTCCATAAACAAGTTGATATTTTTAAGGTGTTGTCTTTGGAAAATTTTTACAACAACCCTGAATAACGTCGACAATTGGCTAGTCGACTATTCGGTACATAATGAAGAAATTGATCAAGCTCTGCGTAATATTTCTACCGATCTAAGGGAATTAGAAAATGAACTTTTCAACATAAAAATCCGGAATGAGATCAACATCGCCCCCTTGAGAAGCTACATTGAAGAATGGGTCGAAAGGGAATTGAAGCAGGTTGTCGACGAAAGGCAACGGGCAGTTGGCACGATTCCAGTAGCCAATAGAAAAAGGGGTGATATGTACCATCACTGTAAGTCTATACTGATCACATCCTGCTTTGTTTATCAATCCATTTATTCCACTTTTTTAAATAGAAATGTCTAGCCAAAGATCGATACCTTTCAATTTCTTCTTTTCAGGTATTACACTCTACCGTCGCCCACTTCTTCTTTCCACAGTCCTATTTCTTGTACATATTTCTCTTATGGTCCGCGGGAGCCCCAATCCCAGTCTATATGACAAACACATTTAAATTTCCAGGAATATGTAACATGGAATATTATTTTTTGATATATTTCAAATAAAATTGTTCTTTATCTCCTTTTATATTTATGTGCTCATAAATTTTTATCTTCAACTATGCTGAATGTCAAGAAATTGTGTTTATTTAATTTGAATTTAACTTTTTTTTGTCTTGGCACATATAGAGACATACATGCCAGATGGTCTAGGAAAGAACATAAATTTTGAACATAACAAAATAGATTATATAGTTTCAAAAAATAAATGCGACTCTAAAGGCCACGTGTCATTTATTGCATGGATACCACCTGTGCTTCATGCTGCTTGCCACATCTCCGCTGCAGTTTCCATCTGCCTCCGCTACTTTTTCCCCATCCCTGTGCATTTATTCCCAATTCAACTTGGCAGGGACTACGCTGCCATGCAACACTTGTTTATTCTATATTGTATAACTCACATTATATCTACAAACTTCTATAGTTGTTAGATTTAGTATAACAATAATGTTTGGTGATAATAATATTGGTTACATATTATTTATTTATTCATTTATTTACTCTTGTTTGTACTAATCTATATACTTTTAGTATCATTATTATTTTATGTTATCACCTTTGCTTATTATTTTACTAATTTACTTGTACTATATATATATATATATATATATATATATATACACTTTATTTTATTTATTTATTTTAAATTATATTGAGCCATAAAGATATTGGTGAAAATTAATAACAATAAATTGATATTTAACCAAAGTCACCATAAGAGTAGGTCCTATGAGAAATTTTAATGCATTCAAAGCATTGGAAAGTACATGACATTGGGAGCAAGACAACGACTATAAAAGTACCTTGATGTAACAATTTTAAGCTAGAATGTGGAATCTAATTCTTAGAGTGTGGAATAGAGAAGTCAAAGCGCATATTATAATTAAAGTCGAACTTGATATGTTTTAAGGTTAAGGGTGATAGTATTGAAACAAATCTTGTAACCTAGAAAATAATGTGTTGACGTGGGAAACATTACATGATGTACAACTTATGGGTTATCCTCCACTTTGTAAGTAAGTGGAAGGCCTTTAACAAACTTGATTTCAAATAAAAACATAGCCATAAGCATGGTTTGTATTGATCATAAGGGAGAATTTAACCTTAATAATGCTAAAAATGAAGGACACACCAATGTTACAAGAAAGACATTGACCACTTACAAGTTAGTAAGAGGTTGGTTTCATGGGGAGGTCAACAAATTTTAAGGCCTTCATAATATATATTTTATATTATCAGAAACAATTAATGATATGTTCTACTCTTAATTCTTATGTATTATATGTTTTGTGTATGAGAATATCTATGAATTTTCTGGTGATACTTATTCTCCATAGAGGGAGGGTCATATAGCAATTTACCATTGGCTATAAAAGATTACTTAGTTAATGGAGAATTTGGTGTGGTGTAACATTGAAAGTTTTGCTAGCTTAGGAGTGTAGCTTATGCATTTGGGTTGCTTCTACACTTAAGTGTGAGTGGGAAAGTCTTGACCCTAGAGAAGGTGTAGTACCAAGTCTACCACCATAGCAGTTATGGATTGTCTTTAATCAATTACCTAGGTTAGTGTGGTCATATCGTATACTATAAGTGGGCCTATGTTGTGAACCTAGAACTTGAGTTTGGAATGATAAATGAAACATCATGACCTTATTTTTATTTATATCATAATGTGATGGGGTATATTGACCAGTTTCTATCAACCAATGTGATGTTAGGTCAAATCATGTTTAATTGTTGAGTTGACATAATCGTACTAAAGTAGTGTAGTTCACGTATATATTGGTGACTTTAGTATAATAAGTGATAAGTACCTTAGATAACGTTAGTTGACTAAGAAAAATGAATGAAAGAACACTTTGAGAAAAAGGGTATCCCTTAGGAAAAGGCYAACACTTTCACCCATAAATTTATTTGGTAGTAKAAATTCCAATGGAGTGTCGTGGATTAYTATGCATAAGTCCCTTGTAAGAGRGGTGAGGTTTCTAAATGGAAGCTCAAACCTTGAAATACATTAATCAGTCAAGCAACTACTTGGTATCTAAGAAGGGTTTTTCCCTATGAAGAAACTKTTAAAATAAATAAATAAATAAGTAATAATCTAGATCACCGTGACAACATCAAATGACAATYGATTAGCAATATCTTATTCAATATTCCTAAGAATGGAAAACTATAGAATGTCAATCTCATGAGTAATGGCATATGTATTGTYAATCTAGAGCAAYAMTCAAAGTCAATAATGATTGTTTATAATTATCAAGATATCTTAGGTSGGATTTTATGTATGAGTTARTGAAATTATAATYGATGAGGAGAAAAGGGTTATAACTAGYGGTCAAATGAGTAAACTATACATTAATTATGGGGGTCCTATATGGAACTTAGGAAGAATAAATATATAAGAGAAGCATGCATTTTYATTAATTTAATTACCAGTGGTATAAAATAGAGTCGGGACATAGTAAGGTGCCTCCTAAATAGGGCTAGTCACAATCAACATATTAATAGACTCAACATGTTTTAATCAACTAAAGGTCCAATGGAACCAGTATAGCACAAGTTTTGTTGTCATAGAAGACACATAGAAATTGTGTCATGAATTTTTCCTTATATTGAGAATGACCATAACTTCAGGACGAAGTTTCTTGAAAGGTGGGTATATGTAACGCCCCATATTTTGACCTTAAATAGTTAGAATTTTGATTGTACTCATCATAGTAATTCATTGTTTATTAACTATTTTGGACTTAGTTATATTGATATAGACATTTGAGATGTGTATATTTGGACCCATTTATGTGTTGCATAATGTTATTTTATTGTTATATGTTCATAAGGATGATAGTTATGAGAATTGTTCAAACATGCAAATTTAAATGTGGAATTTTAATACAATGGATACTAGTGTAACATTATGTTGTGGATGTATAATACATACGATACATGTTGTAAATAAGTATACATTTCTTAATTGAATGTCAATACATTTATATGGATGATCATATGAGATCTGTGATGTGCCTGCATGGATATGAGTATTGGTGAACTAAGCTACAGGTTGACAAGCTATGTAATAACCAAATGAATGCAGTGTTGAGGTAACTTGGATGTCGTAGACATCCAAAAGATAGTGTATGCTCTAAGTTGTACTTATGATTTAATTTATGGTTTCAAATATTGCTATGATTTGTGGTAAGTGTGGTTTTGACAGGACGCACAACTTGCCCAGAGTGGTTATTTGATGACGTGACTCCAAGAACAATAGTTGCACAATAGGCCTTGATATAGGGTATTGACCCTAGTTCTTTAAGGAGGGGTGGAGGTATTTCCCACCATTTATCCTCTGAAACCTAGAGTTGTGGGAGGGTTGTGTGAAGTCACACTCCCCTAGACGTGTGATGGTGACTGCTAGTTGCCTGTTGGGGAAGCTTGGTCAAGATGTATGACACTTTTGCTTGCAAGTTCTATCTGGAGTTAGGTCAATATAGTTGACGCTCCAGCTTAGTCCAACAAAGGAAAGGAAATGATGGAAGATGGAAGTAGGTTAGGAAGGAATGTTGCTTCGATGTTAGTTACGAATACTGATTGGGGATTAGAGATGCCACTATTGTTTACTCACTTGGTTCCTACCATGTTTAAAACCCTCTTTTAATTTCCTATTGATATTTTAAGTGATAATGAGTTATTGATGAATTGGTGTAATTTTGTTCGTTAAGATTATTAAATGATGCATTATTTGATCTGTTGTCCTACATGTATTGGTGTGATCATATAGGAACTATGCACTAGAGGCAATGGTTGTTTATCGTTAGTACATGCATGAGATATGTGTCTGCTAGCTACACACACATACTCTACACATGTACACTAGTACAATCAATTAATGCATTAATTATTAAAGTAGATTATTGACTATTTAATTGAATGTTTATTGATTATGTAAATTATATTGCATACAAAACATCTAGAAGCATTAAATATCTTCTTTGACTTTGATTGATTGTTGGTATGATGAATTAAATAAGCATGGTGGGTTGTCATGTACATTTTGGGGAAAATTGTCAAATTGCATTTATTAGCTAGCATGAAAAGAAAGACTTTGCATTTTATTTATTGTTGTTTAATGGAAGTCATTTATATTTTAGTTTTATTTTAATCAGGGGCAGGAAGAGAGTGTAGGGGGCTCCTCCCCTTGAGCCAGAGGCCACGAGGACGGAAAAAACGAATTACCTGTGGAAACCCTAGTTGTTGATTGTCGCAGAGCTCACGTTCTTGGACCATAAGGAGTTCCTTTTTGCATTGTCGAATGTTATAAAATGTTGCGTTCCTAAATAAATAATATGTGGATGATTTACATTGATACAAATAACCAATTTTTAATTGGTTGGATAACACATTTTTGCATTCATTATATCGAAATGCAATAACATAAATATAAAACAATATTATTATAAAAAATATTTGATTTTGAAATAATTCATTGAAAATTTGTTAAAAACAATGAATTAAAATGTATACATATCAATGCATTGTATTCTTTTGAACTCACTAGACAGTATGTGCCATAATATAGACATCGGTGTGTTTTGAGGAGTTATACACACCGATACATATTAATTATAATAATGCGCCGATACGTACTATTAGAAAACACATTGTTCCGTAAATGATATAATGTACAAAAATATTTATCGTTTCAAAATTGTATAGTGCTTATGTTTGAAATATTAACTGGTGCACTAAATTTTTTTCGTAGAGATGCGTTATGTTTATTATACGCACTAGTGCCTTTACTATATTATACGCATCGGTGCATACTAAAAATAATGATGCCAACATATTGTTATGTACTAATTACAGAAGCACCATGGCACATTCTATATTAAACGCATCGGGGCTAACTATAACTCAATTGCATCGAGACATACTAATCCTAAAGTGCATTGGGGCGGACAAATCCTAAAGCGCACCAGTGCGTCACAAGAGAAGAACGCAGAAATGGTGCATAGTAATTATTAGAGCATCGATGCTCTGCATACGATGAAAAAGGTGGAACCGGTGCGCAATAGTTATAAATGCACCAGGGCATTTTTTTATTATATTTAGGTCTGGGGTGTTTTTATTATATTATTGTACCTATGTGTTGTATTATATTAATGTAACGGTGCAAGTTTTTTAATACCACACCGATGCATTTTGACAAGAAACACACCGAAAAAAAAACCTCCACTACAACCTTCACCCACCCAATTTTTTTTAGTTATATAGAACATCCGCTAAATCCTCCGCAGGGAATAGAGGAGGTTGTAGCAGATGTTTTTTTTTGAAAAAAATTCCAAATTTTGTTACACTAAAAGCCTCCGCTAGAAGGTGTTCTCCTTGTAGTGGTGTGACTGGTTCCAAATCTACCAAGCGATTTCTTTCAAAAAACACCTTGAAAAAATATGCTTGCGAGTTAGCACGAGCATTGACACCCCACGTTTCCCTTGCTGAGAGTGTTAGGTTTAAGTCACCTCCGATCAAAGTGAATTGGTTTTCAAAGACTTTAGCCCCTAAAAGATCATTCCAAAACTCCACCCTATTACTATATGGGTTGTATATGTTGACAATGACTATATCAATGCCATAAACATAATCGTCTAGATGCACAGAGATGGAAGTCTTTCGAACTGAAGAATGGGAAGCTTTAAAAGTTGCGCTCTAGCCCGTGAGGAGGCCTCCTGAGTGCCCATCTGCATCAATAGTGCAGAAAGACCAAATTTTTAGCCAGGAACTAAAGATAAATTGTGCTCTAACACCATCTAAAATTGTCTCCTAGATAAGAATGACATCAAGGTGGTGGCTCAGAATGAGCCGCTTGAGGGCTAGTTGCTTTCAGTGGCCCCAAACCCTTCTCACGTTAAAAGAGAGGACCTTCATGGAGTCACCCTTTAAGGAATTTTCCTGCTCCAAGGGACCTTATGATGGTTTTTTGTTTTCCTTTCTTAATATCAATAATGCTTTCTGTTGAGCTTCAACAAAGTGCAACTTGCATCCCACCAGGTTAGGAGGGAGAGAGTCTAGTGTCAAGCCTCTTGTCGAGGATGAATCTTCAATGAATTTGTTCTTGGATCTCAATGAGTAGCCCAACTTGGAAGCCTCGTGACAAGGGGAGGAAGGACGAGGAGGAGGCAAAAGAGGGGGACCAATCACATAAGCGACAAGAGGATCGACGAGGGGGACAAGTGGACTAGGAGAGGAGAGGAGAAGAATGGGGAGGGGAGGCAAGGAGCAAGGGGGAGTGGATGTTGGAGGGACACAGAAAGGGGGCCCCACTAATTTTCAAGGGAGTTGGGGCTTCATCTAGAGGCCCAAACGGGGGGGAAAAAGCAGGAGAAACTGAGATAACTAAAGGAGGAAAAGCACTAAAAGGACCAAGAGAAGGGGAGAGAGACTTACCAAGAGGCGGCTCGCCGCAGATCTCAATTTCCTTAATTTCGATGTTGGCCTTTTATACCTCGGAGAACTTATTGCCTTCCTTAACTAGATTGGGAGTGCCGCTTCCATTGAGATTTTGCGATTTTTTCACCCATACCATTTTTACTTTATTCTGCTTTATACCTAGCATGGTACACTGGTCTTAGAGATGACCCACATTATGACATTGAAAACACCTGAAGGGTAGCTTCCAGAAGTCTATCTTTTGCACCCATTTTTTCCCTACCACACTTTCCAATTCCTCCAATAACATGTCTCGAAGATCTACCTCCACTAGAACCCAAGCCCACCGACGGTCTGATCTTTCTTCCCAAGAAGGGTCTAAACCACAGAAATGACCAATATTGTTTCCAAACACCTAGAGGCTAGGCTAATTCCATAGGAAAAGCGAAAGGCCTTATAAAGTGGCGCATACTTTTTGCATTGCCACCTAAGCTCTAAAGGGATCAAAATCTATGTCCTATCTTTGTAGAACTAGACTAGAAGGGTCCCATCACCATTATTTTTGAAAAATGAACTCAATGTCCACTTCCTCGTGGAATTTAAAGTGCACCTGGCCGCAGGTAAGACAAAATATTATGGCAATACCCCGAGGAATTCACTCCAGTTTTATTTAACCCATTTCCTAAGCTCCAGGGGTCTCACCACCTTGCCATTGAAATACCTAACTAGCGTCCTCCCCATGAGGCTTGGGATATCTTCAATCATCAACTCCTTTCCTACTACTAGTGACACTCTCTTTTTTTGCCCCGATACACTTCTTGGATCGCTACTAGGTGACATCCTCCCTTTCTACCACCTTGGTGGAGGCACTTGCAACTATTGGGATTGAAGAAGAATGGGATAGAGTGATGTCAAGTCGGAAGGTGGAGGAGAGGGGAGAATGAGCGAAAGGAGAGGGGAGAATGAGCGAGAGGAGAAAGGGAGGGAAGAACATGTGTCGGGGGGGAGGGGGATGGGGAACACGGGGCAAAGGGGAGGGTGGAACGATCTTCAAGGGGGGATGGGAAGAGGAACGCGCGAGTCTATGGCGACCGCACATTGAAATATGCTCCAAATCTTGCTCCATATGGGATGACGACAGAAGGAATCTCGGACACTCGAAGGATCGATAGTGATAAGGAGCACAAATGGTCTCAGTGCCTTATAGTGATAAACGATAACTATAATAAACTAAAATTTAAATAAATAAAAATATATAACGTACTAAACAAGGGCAGCGAAGCAGCGTAGTCCCTGCCAAATTTAATGCAAGAAAATGGAAGCATGTTCAGAAGGCAAAAGTATTCGAATGTTGAAGTACGATTAGAACAGCATTCCAATGTTGCAGTATGAGAAAATGCAGCTTTGTGAATGGTATAAAGAAGCATAGTTGCAAAGTAGAGCAGATGGTGTGATGCAATTGA
>JASDQU010296860.1:3867-14100 GCA_032191745.1 Picea mariana | reverse complement strand
ATCTCCAAATTTATTGTCATTTATTAAAGAGTGTTCGCTGGACAAGCCATTTAAATCCTTAAGCTTGAATTTCTGTAATGTGTTTAATCTCTCATTAATTCAGTAAGACGGTGGGATTACAACTGCAGTATAAGTCTCTGGTTCGTAAGGTGCGAAAAGACAGGTAAGGAAAGCTATATTAATGGACCATTAACACCTCCTGATTCGATAAGGATTGCATTAGAATCTGGCTTAGAAGCTGATGCAGCGCAATAAATAGAGGACGAGGCGGTGGGGTTTTTTAATATATATTCACACTATTTAACACTTATCTGGTCTTTGTTGATGGTTGTCAAATATCGGTTGAATGTCAGTTGTCAAATCATAGGAGAAGCATTTATGAAAGCATTATGAAAGCAACCTTGATACATTATGAAACTATAGGAAAATTATTTATCAAAGCAGCAAGAATTGCCTGGGAAGAAGCGAAGCCGGCAATAACGCTTCAAACTTCCCAGCCAATGAAATTGTGACAAATCCACAAATTTATTATTAAAAAAATAAGGTTTATATATTTCCTATGTTAAACATTACCATTTTTACAAAAATTTCGAAGTCAACTAACAACTAATTGAAAGTCAGCGATGAACTCATCGCTATAGTCCCTGCCCTTGGCCTTCCGGCAGGGACTAATAATATATATATTGATTTAATTTTTAATAAAAAATAGTAGAGAATAATAATAATATATATTGATTGTAATATTATTTAGGAGAAAATAATAATAGTATTTGTTTAAATAATTTCTTAACTATAAAAAATGATTTAGTTTTTTGTTTTAACTTTAAAATTAAAAAATAATATGCTTTAGAGTAAAATATTTTTTTTAAATTTATAATAATTATTAAATTTATTATGTATATAATAAACTTTATGAAATTGTCAATTGGGTTTAGCTTTGTGATGAGGGGCATTTTCCCTTAAAAAAAAATTGAAATGTTGTTGATTTTGCTATCTTAATAATATATGTTAATAATAATAAAAATAATTAAAGTTTTACAAATTTAAAACAATATAGAGCAATTTAATTTAAGAATAATTTTTCGTTATGTTTAACAAATTCAAAAAAGTTATTTAATTAGTTTTGAATAAATTGAATTTTCATATTGTGAAAAAAAATATTAGTACTTATTGAAATCAAATTATTTTTCAATACGATTTGTATAGGGATTTTGAGAATGAATAAGTGGGAAGAAATTAACAAGTTGATGTTTAACATCCACTTAGACCAAAATTAAATAGAGAAACTAATGATAATATTTGTTAGAGAAAATAATGATAGTATTTGTTAGAGAAAATAATGATAATATTTATTAGAGAAAATAATGATAATGATAGTATGGGGTGTTAGAGTGCCACTCCCCGCGATGACTGATGCCACCTCATCACCTTGAGGCTTGGGAGCCTTCCATCCAATGACAATTGTGGTCAACGTGGATGCATTAACCCCACATTCGACTGTGTAGTAGGCCCAATTATGGTTGTGCAAGGGAAACTAGGAACCGAAACTAGGGAAGGTTTAATGGTTGTTCCATCAACCTCCCATCTGGACGAGTTTACCTGCACCAATAATCATTGAAAGGAAAGAATAGTTATCAGAAACATTGTGTCTGGTTGTTGCACACAATGCACATTGGAAGCATGTTCGAGGTAAGGAACGAGGCATGAGACAACAGTCGCTGCCATAACCCGAGACATATAGAAGGCAAGGAATGTCATGGAATTCTTCAAACACGCTCTACAAATCTTCCTGTGAGCTCATTGACCCTCTCACAACCACCCTAGTCACTCTGGACACACATCCACCCTGGTTTCTTCAGTTTATTCATCTCGCCAGACCCTATGGCCAAAGGTGGTCCAGGTAGAAGGAGTCATCATCGCAAGAAACGACTCATGATTCCTTGTGCCCAACAAGAATCCATGGTTGCTACTAAGGATTTTCACTCCCACACTCCTCCCAAGACCATGGCAGAATTGGGGCTAGCCTGGTGGATAGAGCTTAATCCACTAATGAAGAGATCGATGTTTAATTCACTCGCTGGATTCCAGACACCAACACTTTTTAATGTAATATGTTATAACATATTACACTAATGAAGAGATTGATGTTGAATTCACTCACTGGATTCCAGACACCGACACTTTGTAATGTAATATCTTATAACATATTACATTGTAATATGTTATAACATATTACAATGTTCCAGGGAAACAAAGTATCACCGAACCATCAATCTTTATTGGCATGTGAAGACCCTGTCGAGGAAGGTAATGACCGAGAGAAGTACGACCTATAGTGAGATCTTGCTTCAACTGAAATACCTACAACTTCAAATTAGAGTTGTCGACCAGAAAATAACCCCCCTAGCTGAGCGCATGGTGGGTTTGGACCTCAATGAGTCCAAGGAAGACCATCAATAGGTTCTCGAGGAAACTGTGCCTCCTCCCGGTGCTTCCTAATTTTGAATGATTGCTCTTCTAGTTTTTTTATTTTTTCTCCACAATCCATGCTAGGATAGACAAGAAAGAAACTCAACTCCAAACTTTGAAGCAATGACTTTTTTATTTTTGAAAATTCATAATTAATCATTGGTTATGTTATGACAATAGTAAGTGTATAAGTCTTATAATAGTTATATTGCAACTGGTCTGGTTTCCCATGTGATAGACCAGTTGCTCGCTAGTTGTGTGTGTGTGTGTATTGATTTAACTTTTAATAAAAAAAATTGTAGAGAATAATAATAATACATATTGATTGTACTACAGATTAAATGTTTTGAAGAAAATCATAATAATATTTGTTTAAATAATCTTTTAACTATAAAAAATGATTTAAATTTTTTCCTTCAACTTTAGATTAAAAGAATAATATACTTTATAGTAAAATACTTTAATAAAATTTATCCCTCGATTCAGGTGCCAGCTGGGAGCCCCTCCAAAAACCTCGGCCCCATGAATTCTATGGGGATTCCTGCCATGGCAATGAAGGTGACATGAGGCATCCTCCGAGCTCCTCCCAATGCATCACATTAATTCAAAGTTAAAGTTGGCTAGTGGGTTTGTGTTGACGACCATGCAAATTCCCTTCAACAGTTATTACAGGCTGCTCTGTAATGCCTCGACCATGAATCCTAGATCTCAACTTTGATTTGATGCCATAATTCATACTCTCAGAAAAAGCTTGTCACTTTAGTCTAAGCTCCAGATGATGACCATTCACCTCATCAAAAAAATATTCATTAAGCCTCGCCTCTAAACATCATTCAAAGCTTTACGAGGGGAATCATAACAAGAATAATGGTGGGCTCTACACCTCATGTTAGTTATATTCTCTATCATAGGCTTTGGAACTCCCATTGGGTTTGGAATGTCTGCATGGTTTGGAACTTTGGCACTCTAATCATTTCTCTTTTCTTCCTTCATCTTCCAAGTACTTAGATCCGAAGAACCATAATGGATAGGTTAGGGCCCAAGGGAAGAGGTAGAACTCCTCATATTCAACCCCGATCAAGAGTTCACCAAGAAGAGACCACTGTCGAGGAGGATTACTTCAACAATACTGCACCTAAAAATCAAGGAGACATGGAGAGTCTAGAAAATGATGGTCACCAAGAGAGGATGAATTCCCCAAATGTAGCAGTGGATGCATAATTCATGCCTCTACTTCCAGACACAGGATCAACCCATGCTAGAGACAATAAATATCTATGCATCGTCAATCTCTACTGGCATATGAAAACTCTCCTAGCCAAAGCCATTACTATCAGGGATGTTTCTCAAATGGATATGGCCATGCAAATCGAATTCATTTAGCTGCAGAACTAGCTGACGAATAAGAAACTCAACATCATGGCTGCCAAACAAGGCATCATATTCAACATTGATGGAGAGGAAACCATCCAGGTTCCTCAAAAATCTCCTTCCTCTTCAGTTTAAGTTTTATCTCATGCTATCTCCTTTCTTTAATATATCTGGCCATAGTACGAAGAACATCAATCCTCAGACTTCTAAAAAACATTTGGACAATTTTTGTAATAAGTTCTGGGACAATTTTTGTAATTTTTTTTTTTATAATCTTTCTTTTGGTATATCTCAGGCAGTAAGCTCAATGAAGTATTCGTTCTACTATTGGACTGATTTCCCACGTGGCAGCCCAACAGTAGAACATCTGTAATTATATTTGTTGTCTTTTTATAATATAGTGCCGCTAGTTTACCAAAAAAAACTTTAATAAAATTTATATAATTATTAAATTTATTATGTGTATAATAAACTTTAAGAAATTATTATAAATTTTTAAACTCAAATAATATAAAAAAAATGTAAATGTTGTTGGTTTTGCTATATTAATAATATATGTTAATAATAATAAAAATAACTAAAGTTTTAGAAATTTGAAACAATTTAGAGCAAATTAATTTAAGAGTAATTTTCCATTGTGTTTAACAAATTCAAAAATGTTATTTAATTAGTTTTGAATAAATTAAATTTTCATACTGTGAAAAAATGCAATAAACAACAATATAATACTTATTGAAACCAAATTGTTTTTCAATACGATTTGTATAAGGATTTCAAGAATAAAGAAGTAGGAAGAAATTAACGAGTTGGAGGTTCAAGATCCAAAAGATATGGTAGAGTTTTCAGTAGAAGATTTGACATGGACAGATGTTTGGGGGGCAAGTCGCAATTATTATGTATTATAGACTTGAGGATTTTATAAATGGGGAACAATCAAACGAAGGTGCACTTACTCAATTTGTTGTGATGACTAGACGAAGTAAAAAAATGAAGGATATCAAAGAAACTGATTTTGGAACATATTTAGAGTATGCCATGTGAGTCTTTATATTTTACTTCAATAAATTTATAAACTTTGATTTCAAGTTCACTGTGTCAAACATGCATAAATATTTTATCTAATTTGTTATCATTTTTTGTGTATATCTATTGTTGTGCATATGGTCGAGAGCCCACATGGAAAATTACCATGAATGCACTAGATTCTACAAAGAAAAAACACAATCCACGTCAAAGTGTTAAAGTTGGTTGTCACTGCCACTTTATTGTACGACGACTTCAACTTAGACCGGACGACGATGTTATAGCATATATCGCATATAGGCATATTGATAAATCTAATGTTGTCTATCATGGAAGGGATGGAATTGGTAGGTCTCAAATATTTAATTATGCATCACATTTGACGGAGGATATACGAGCTAGTGTCCAACATTTGATTCAAAATGGTTTCAATGTTTTTTTTTTAACATGAATGGTTGGAGTTGTATTATATTAAAAAATCCGCCAAAATTCAAAAAATACAAGTGGCAGGGTGCGGGCACCTTTGTTGCTTCCAGAGAAGCGAATGTGTCTATCTATGCTTGAGAGAGATGTTACCATTGTTCCAAATAAACTACAATTCTTCCATGTGAAGATGGCGATAAACATATTTAGCAGCAACAAAAATTTGCAATTCATAAAAACCTAATGTTAGATGTGTGGCTGCCCTGATTCTTCCTGTTGAGCTTCTGGATTCTCCTCTGCTTGGTACGCCTCGGTGAATTAACGATCTTGGTTCTCCTCTGCCCAAATGTGATCTGAGAAACCTAGTGCTATAGGAACATGCTGGTCATTGCTGGCAGCAGAATGACAAGTCGAGGGTAGCCCAGATTCATCGATGCCAACATAGTGTGTTGGTTGTTGGGGATTTCCCAGGCATTGAGTGATAACTCCAATCTGTCTTGTGTTCCGATTGACCCCCCTTAGGACGATCGTCAATTCTTGATTGTGTCAAATTTCTTGTTGCTGCATTTGGGACTGTATCTCTGCCATGATTTCGCGAATCCCCTGGTTTTCCTGTTGAAGCTTGAGGTGTCGTGCGCCTGAGCGCTCTTCAATTCGCCTGCAATCTGTTCGCAGAGCTTGGAACTGCTCTCAGAGTTCTTCAGCGGTGCAAACTGAGCAGGAGCAGGGAGCTATGGACCTTCGCCGCATAGTGTAAGGGAGGTACGAGAGGATGAGAGGCGAGCAGGCACTCTGCAGAAAGGAGCGGGGGCTGATTGAGAGAGAGAATAAAAAGGAATGGGGCAAGGAGAGCCGACTAGAGACGAGGAAAATGTAGAGCCAGACGAGGAAGCTATGCGGGTTAAGCTGTATCCAAGGGGAAAGGATCAACAAACCGTTATGCAAGAGGGGAGCCATTGAAACCCACAAGCGGAGGTGATTTCGCTCAGGGTGAGAGGACATAGCTGACACTGAAGGATGATGGCAGATCGTTTGAAAGAGCAGACGAGGATCCTCAATTAAAATTTNGGGGGGGGAGAGGGGAGGCACGTGGGCAGAAAGGGGGGGGCGCTTGCCAAGAGGAGCGGGGACCAGAGCAAGCACGGGGGAGGGGAGGGGGTGGTCCACGAAAGTTGGGGCGGAGGGGAGAAGGGAAGGGGGGGGAAGGGAGGGTTGAGAGAGGGGGAGGAAGGGGGGGCGAGTGTCGGGTGTAAGGGTTAGGAAAGGGAGAGAGGACTGTGTAAAGTTGTTCTTTAGTTTAGGCAAAGGGGCGAAGGGACATGCGTAATTAAGGCAACCAGACATGAGAGGAGATTTGGTTGGCAATTAGAGGACTCTGTTCTAAGCTTTTTTTCGCTTTTGCCAAATTTTCTGCCTTAGTGTTCTAAGCTCGCAAAATATGGAAGAAGCATAAGTTGGTGAAATTCTTCTTTAGGGAGTTTATTCCCAAGCTTATACCTTTGAGAGGGTGTTTTAATGAAGTTGAAAGACCCCAAAGCTCCTTTATGACTATTTCAGAATCCCCTATAACAATTAGAGTTTGAATACTCCTCTCGTGTGCTAGCTTTAATCCCATATAGACTGTGAGGATCTCTGTTATGTTATTAGTGGCTTTTCCCAAGCCCCTGGAGAATTCAACTGTTTTTTGTCCATTAGAATCATAGATGACTCCCCTCGCACCTGCCACCCCTCAAAATGGTTTCAATGTTACAATTATATGGGACAAGTTCATTTCTGATGTAGAGAATGAATCATGTGAATTGTTCACATGGAGAAATCAAGATACCTTAATGACAAAAGTGTAGAGTGTTGGTACAATGATTGTCCCGAAAAAGTTTTTTTTTTCTATAAAAAACAATTTTATTAGTTGAAAATATACTTCTCAACTAAATGGATGTTTTAAATCAACTAAAAATCTAAGCCTTTTTTATTTAAATGAAACAATGTTATTGAGTCCAAAAATTCAAACAGAACTTCCACCATGCTTTGATTCTCCACCTATTCGTAGTTCCCTCGCTGAGGTCGATGAAATAAAATATGTTATTTCATTGATTCATCAAGAGTTGAGGGATTTTCTATCCATAGTACCTACAAGTTTGGAGCAAGCATATAGACTTAATAATTTAGTTGTCAATGCACATCAAGAGTACAATCAAATGTTTTTCAATACTTCAACTCCATCCAAGATCACTAAGAAGAGACAACATAATATTTTGAGGCCACTCAATAAAAAGAGACAATGTCATCACAAGTTACATTCAAACAAGGATATACAACAATTTCAAAGGGTTGGTCGAGTTCATGAAAAGAAGAAAAGCATGGATGAACAGTTGAAGTTATCTTTTTGGAAAAAAACAAACGTGAAGCACACATCCAATTTAGTGTGAAATTCTATTCCACTTGATATTGGAATGGAAATTGGGCATTATGTTTGTTTTATACATTAAATTCAATATAATATTAGTCTCGATGAAATAATATAAATATTTGGTTAGGCTTGAGGTGATATTGAAAATTTCATCTTATTTTTTTTAATGTTACAATTGAGAGATCCACACCTCAAAATGTTCGAAATTGTTGACTTTGATTTGATTATTTAATGAGCATATTATTTAAGATTGTTCATTACTTGTGAATACTTTTACAAATGATCCAATCATACCAACAAGTTTAAAGAGGCCACCAATTTAGTTAATTCCAGATTTGAACATATGAGATTTCCTAAAAGGTGAATAACTTTAAAGTACTTGGTAAACAATGATAATAGACATTTTATATTTATATATTCATTTTTATTTAGTAACATTATCTAACTAATTTTGTGAATATTTCTTAATAGGAAGATGCACACTTATACACTTATAGAATATGGAAAAGTCGAAGTGATACATTCATACTATTTTTCACTTCTCACATTCTATAAAAGATAATTTAAGAATAATATGTCGTTTATATTATTATGTTTTTTTTTATAAGTAAGATTTTTATAAAATTCTCTCAAAATCCAAGAATACATATAATTTTCATGGTTTCAAGCTGTAAACACTGAGCTGCTCTGGGAGGAAACCAACTCAGTGAACCAAACCGCTTCATAACTGAAGTCTTAAACTGCCACTGACGCAAATAAAGTTCAGAATTCTAGCCCCTAATGGAGGTCGTTACAACTGTGCAGAGTGTAGACCATGATAATCATAAACAAAACATGGCCAAAAGGTGGCCATGCACAAAACAAAACAAAACAAAGTCAAAAGGTGGCCATGCACAAAATAGGGCGTCACACACGTCACCGGTATGGGCTGTAGTGTGTCCACACGGCCAAGAAGAAGGTGTCGAATGTCGGGTCTCTGGGGGGAGGTGGATCCTTTTCGACTAGTGTCCCGTCCAGTTGCATGTCGTCCTCCAGCTGTGGTGACACGTTCTTCTCCTTCTAGCCATCCTCCTTCTGGACCTCTTCCTTCTGGACCTCCTCTGACCAAGATGGAAGCCCCTGCTCGGTGTGGACCAAATCTCCCTGTGGTGCCAACACTGGTGCCAAATTTACCGTTGCTGCTTAGGCTGCCTCTGTTGGGAAGTGGGGATCACCTTGCATTGCAGAGAGCAATTGCAGGAGACAAGAGGCTTTGTCGTCGAGGGTCTCCAGGCGGAATCAGAGGTCATCCATATCTCGTTGTAAGTTGAAAACTAGGGTCTACAACAGTGCGAGGCCTGATTGCCATTTGCAATCTGGGTCTGAGTTGGAGTCGACATGAGAGTGGGGTTGTTGGCATGAGTTTTGACTAGCCTGTAGCGACTGTGAAGCTGGAGAGTTGGGAGGAACCAAAGGGCCTGGGAGCGAAGCAAAGGCCGAATCACCTGAAGGTCCCGTGTTATAATCCAGTGAGGCCACTAAGAAGTCTAGCCCCTCCATTTTGTTGGCCAGGGACGCGGAGAGGGGCGGAAGAGAAGCAGGAATTTGGGTCAACTGCGCCAGGGAGGATGACGAGGTGGCCGACGGGGAGGAGGATGAGAGGGAGGGCATAGGTGGGGGACGGGGGACCAAGCGGGGTCGGTTTGGGTGCCAGACCGACCCGTGTTTAGACTTCCCTCGGAGCCGAGGCATCTCCAAGAAACAGAGGGATCGAAAGTGAGCCAGGAACAAACCAGGAAAAAGAAAAAGCAGAGCAGGGAAATGATGGGCAGGAGGTCGAGCGCTGAGAAAGACAACCAGGAAGAAATGAGCCATCCGGAGATGCTGAAGCCATTCAAATAGGCCAGGGAGCTGGTGAAGTACCATAAATAACCGCACATGCAGGGTAAAGGCCGAGGGAAGGTGGAAGTCCTTCGAGAGGAAGGGAAGACAGAGCAGGGTGCACTGAGAGTAATGGTGCCCTGCTTCGAACGAGCTGAAATTAATGGGATGGGGTAGGTGGGAGGGATTGGCACGCGGTCGTCACGTGGTCGGCACCACATAGGATCTCTCCTGGCTGCTCCTCTCGACGCGTGTACTCCACTGGCACCCCATCCGGGGGCTTATATTATTATGTTACTTGTATCTTTATAATGACAATTTTTTTACTTTGTTTACACTGAAAATTATAAGAAATATTTTATATTTTTTTGCAAAATATGACGTAGTTGTGGAACTCAATCATAAATTGGAGTATATTTTTGCATTTGTTTTGGATATCAATATGTCACAATGTGAATAGTGGAATTTTGGAAGTGAAATGAAATATAAAAAAATTAGAATCGTGATAATTTTTTAAATTTAATTTTTATGATGGTTTATACTTACAAAATTTTGAGAGGTTTAACTTTAAAGTATTGTGAATCAAAATTTTCCATATTTGATTTTAAATGAGTTTACAAGATTAGAACCTAGTTACTTTGCTTCAAAAGGTGATGGCAATTACAATGCAAAGAAATTGA
>JASDQU010296859.1:4084-14100 GCA_032191745.1 Picea mariana | reverse complement strand
AGGAGATTATCCAGTCGGATAATAATGACAGGTGCTCGTGGTGCTACCAGTTGAATGGTCTGTTGTGCTCAAGACCATACCTCCCTAGCTAGGAGAGAGTGTTAATATTATGGTAGCTTCGAGAGGTATGAACCTCTATTGTGACCAATGACGAGACTAGAATCCTTCGGAAGGAAGCAAAGAATTGAAGGAAACCCTAGACAAGTTGTCGGCTGAACAAATATATTTAAATTGAATTTATTGATGCCCAGAAGGAGAAGTCGGCCCCAATTAGTCTAGCCAGTCCACTATAAATACAGGGCGCCAGTTTTATTATTTCACATCTCAGCAGTTGCAGAGAGAGCTAAATCTGCACAGGCAGTTGCAGGCAGCAGTAGTTTTGTGCGCAAGTTTTCTGGGAGAGCTGGAAAGTGGTGCGCTAGCTTCTGGGTGGGATCGTCTGTTTAGTTTAGTTTCTATTTTCTTGCTTGGTGCATTTAGCCTCTCTTGGCTATTGATTGCTACCAGGATTCTCTTCTCGGTCAAGGTCAAGGTGCTCGGAGGGTGGCTTCGATCTGTGGTTGGGTGACGAGGGTATCGTCGATAGTTAAACGAGCACAATCCTCTATATTCTAACAGTTGCAGCAGTAGAACGAGATGTAACCAGAAAACACCATCCAACTGCAGCAACAACCATAGACAAGGAGAGTGCACCTTCTCCAAGGGTAGTGCACAAGAGAGATAGTCTCCACAACCATAGAACAAGAACAAAACTCAACTACAGCAGTTGCAGTTGCACTTCTTCCAAGACATCACCAACAATATCGAAATACCACCAAGAATGTCACCAAGAATACCACCAAGAGATACTAGAAGGTAGGGCGCATATCTTAGGCTAGATAGCGCTAGAGAGAGAGACCAAGAATCACCCCAGAAGATCCACCTTCTTCCAGCTGCAACTCCAAACTTGCGTTATAGATCAATGAGAGTGTGACAAATGAGGAAGGCGCCACCCTTATTTATACTAATCTGTCCAGTGATTTTTCTAGCAGGGCCAACCTGACCTTTCTGGAAAATATATTTTTTGTTTATCTTTTTCTGGAGCCAATTTTACTTCTGGAGCAATATAATTCTTCTTTATTATTTTATGTGAGGTCGACTGGTCTTCTAGGGTTTTTACACATCCGTTTAGGATTTCTCTGGCTTCGGAAATATTTTATTCTAGTCAAAGGTTATACATGGAGGTTAATACCTCCCGTAGCTACCATAATATCAACAGTTCCAACTTCATTGGACTTCATATGGAGAAAGTAGAATTTTAGGTCCCATTCAAAATTTAGTAGACTTAACAGTTTTCAGGGTTTCAATATTGGTAGGATTGCAATGTTTCCATTGGATTATATCATCTATGAGGGTATGGAACTGGCATGTAATCAAGAACACCAAGTCCTCTATGCACCTTAATGTTGGTGGCATTGATTGTTTAACTCTTTTGTCATGACCCTAGTAAAAATGTACCTTTCACTCAAGTAAAATCACTTATAGGCATGTTAAGCTTTTTGTATCTTATTTTAATTCTTAGAGGGTGACACTAATGATGAAGACCCTAATATAGGCAATGATTTTGATGATATGCATTTATTTACTGTAGCATGAATTTTTTTTTACTCTAGAGGCCATTTAGAGCCTATTTGTTGATGTATGTTGTTTCAGAGATGGATTGCACTCGGTGCTCTTTTGGTCATATGCACCCTTGTTATATACATGAGAAACTTTGCATATTTGTATACAATGGTTTGGATTCATATGGACGTGTTGTTGTCCTTATACACACCTCCTAACGTGGAAAAGTCTCCAACCCACTTGGTGTGTCCTTGGAGGCACAAACCTAAGTCTAGACCCACTGTCACCTCGATCTAGACCTCTTCCGTCTAGGCTCACACCTAAGGAAGCCAAGGGGGGTAGACCCTATTAAACTATGTGAAGTTTGATTAATGATCTAGGAGTTAATTGAGTTAATTGTTAAGAGAACCCAACCCAATGACAAGCTGCAAATGCAAAGGTGCAGTTCCTTTAATGACAAACAAACCCTTTACTTATACAACAATTAGACCAATGCCTAAAGATTACCCAAAATGATTAAATGAGATATACAACAATAGTACAGTTATACAAGAATGAACAATGTTATGAGATATCCACAATAGATATGAGAAATAACTTTACACTTAGACAAATTATATTTAAATGAATAAAGAATGCTAGAAACAAGAAAGCTTTGAAACAAGTATTCACATGAAAAAGAAATGCTTGAAAGTAAATTACTTGAAAAAGTAACTTGCTTGAAAAGTAAATGTTGTGAGAGAGTGTGTAGGTTGATTATAGAAAGTTTTAAGTCTCTCTTGAATTAAGGGGAAATTTAGTGTGAAAGATGCAAGCCTAGACTATATGACTACCCCTAATTTTTATCCCTCCAACCAAAAGGAAATGTTGGGTACTCAAGAAGAAGAACAAACAAGGTTCTTCCCTAGCTCCACAGGTCAAATCCGGAATGCTTGGGCGCTCAACAAGGAGGACACGTAGTGCCGTGAAGTCGTCCCCGACTTCAACCCCTAGTAGCCTCCCAAGTCACCATTTTTGGTGGCAAAAACAATAATAATTTGGGTGCCAAATTAATCTAGCCTCTCAATCCTTTGCCCTTTCTTAGTTACCCAAGATCCACAAAGTGGCAAAGGGAGGGAATACAGGGCAAAGGCAGGACACAAGTTTAATTACTTTACAACAAATTAAAACTTAAACTAGCCTTCACGATATTGCATGGATGGCAAAGCCAATCACTATGCAAGGTGTGTGCAAAATTAAATAAATTAAATGACTTGAAAATAAATGACAACCTCACAACTATGGCACAAGATGGAGGACAAGCCTACCAGTTTTGGCCAAGGTGGGTAAATAAAAGAAATGCAGAAAATTGAATCTAAATCTAGCCTTCACGATATTGCATGGATGGCAAAGCCAATCACTTTGCAAGGTGTGGGCAAAACACAAAAACGTATTTACACTTTACAGAAAAATTTAAAGTAGAGAGAATGCAAGCCCAAGAGACTCTCTTGGGTTGCTTACAATGCTTAGAAAGTGAGAATAGAGAAGAGGGTTTGGCACCCAAACTCTTGGATGCTTCCTTGAGTTTTTAGGGGCCAAAAATATGCAGAAATCCTCTTTGAACTTGCAAAAACCTGCAAAAACAACAAGCTTTTCTTGCTGGAAATTGCTAAAAGTGACTTGAAAAAATTATTTTATAATAACACAATATACAGAAATTATTTAGTAAAAAATCTAAACATAAAAAGAGAGATTAGATTGCAGATTTAGATGAAAATAAAACTAGAAAATGATAGATATGTGGCTGGAAATGAAAACAGAAAATATAGAAGCCTTAGATGGCTGAAAAAATGGATTTCTAGATCTGAAATCCACTCCTCCAAGCCTTTGGTAACCTACAAATTTTTGTGAATCCTTGCTACAAAATACAAAGAGGGTGAGTGTGTTCTAATAACTTGCAAAATACTTTCCAAATCTACTAAAAACAACTCACCTGACTAATAGTAAAACTACTACTAATATATCCCGAGCAAAATACTTTGTTTGGGTCTCTAAGTAAAAATACAAGCAAGAAAATACATGAAAAATAAATTGTAGCAATATTACCTCATAAATCCACAACACAATGGCTCCAAGAATACTCCAAGAGACACAAGAAATCCTCCAAATATTCTATTTTATTAACCAAGAAAAGATTTGCCCAATGGCACCAAGAATCATGAGAGAAAATGGGAGAGAATGAGAAAGAAATGGGAGAGAGATGAGAAAGATTTTGGCATAGTAGAGTTGTTGTGAGAATAGATATTCAAATGAGGAAGGGGAGGCTTTCTTTTATATGAGGGAGAGAAGAGAAACCCCTCTTGAATGAATTACAAGTGTCATCCATCCAAGAGAGAAAGAACAAGTCAAGGAAGAGACACTTTTAGGGTTTTGGTAGTGAGTTAGGGTTTGAGGGGTGAGATGTGAAGGGGGGAAAACCCTTTTTGACTTGTCAAACATGAGATTAGGCTATAGGAAAGGCGCACATAGGGTTTTAACACTTTTTTCACTTTAATTTTTTACTTTCACTAAGTTTATTAGCAAGGGGGCACACTTTTTACTAGGGATACATCATTTTTGGTTGTTGGCTAGGCATGGGGGGGTCTTCTAAGTGGATTTTCACTTTCCAACTTAGGAAATACATTAGAAATCATTTCCCCACTTTCTCTCATGACTTTAGACATTTTTACAATTTCTGGCTTTCTTACCTTAGCCAATTATTTGCGGACTTTTGACTGACTTGGACTCCTCATGGACAATGACCTAGCAAAACTTATCCAATTGAACTGAAACTTGGTCTAAGAGTGTAGGGGGTCATCTTCCATTTGATTTGAGTACCCACACCCCTATACAAAATCCCCAAAGACTAAATTTAACATTTTACATGAAAAATAATTAAAATTTCCAATAAATGGAAAATTTTGATAATTAAAAAAACCTATCAAAACTTAACGAAATTCCGCAAGACTCTAGGAAATGTCTAGCATGGTCATTTACAACATTTCTAAAACTTAGTCACTCCATGGACTTGTTAAGTTTTGAGCTATTATTAGGTTTCTTTTCAATTTACTAGATAACAATAGCATAGGTAGAATCACTGAGAGAAACACAATCACAAGATACACAACATTTATCCTGGGAAACCCTCATGGGGGAGAAAACCCAGCAAAAACTTCCTTAATATAGATAGTCAATACAATGCCAAGACAATAAACCAAAACACTAGAGAACACTAAGCAATGCGCCTCTCTCTTCCTTCATCTCCCAACTGCAGCTACCAAACTTGCGCACCAGATGAGCGAATGAGTGAGTGAAATAATGAGGCACTGGCTTCCTTTATTTATACAAACTCACAGGCGCTGGAAAGGTGTCTCTTCACTGGACAGGGCCGACTTGTCTTCTTAGTGGTTAAAACCACTTTAATTAGCCTGGGGGCCGACTCCTCAATTTGCATAATATATTTAGGGTCTGACCAATCCACAAAAGGGGATTTGGTCAATTACAATGCCCGACATAATCAATCCACAAAAGGGGATTGATCTAATGAATAATAACTCAATAATAAATAGAATACTCTTTGCAGTTACAATATTTCAACACTCCCCCTTAACAAGAAGGGTATTATACAACATCATCAGGAGAGAGAGAAGGCAGCAGCATCAACAACATCTGGAACATTGACTAGCATATCTATAAATCATCGGAAGTTTTTCTCATCATCAATATCAGCATCCACAGTAGGGAGCTGGAATGGCATCATCATCAGCAGCATCAACATGGATTAGTATAACACTAATACATCATCATCATCAATAGCAGCACAAGGCTGATACAACATCAACAGCAGCAGCAGCACAACATGAAGGTTGGAGCATCATCAACATCAGTGCTAGGCTGAAATCTTCAGCACAAAGATGGCATCTCAAAAACATCAGCACAAAGCTGGCATCTCAACAACATCAGGACGCAGCTGGAAATCTTCAGCACGAGGCTAGCATCTCAACCAAGGTTACCAGAACTGGACCGGTCATTGAACCGGTCGACCCAAAAAACCGGAACCGAAAAAAAACCGAATCAAAAAACCGGTCACTAAAAATACATAAAATATTCAAATTTTGAAAAAAAAATACATATTGATGTGCATCCATGTGAAGCCAAATCAATATACAAAAAATTGCAAAGTTTCTCATATATATATAACAAGTAACATTGTATAAAACCAAAATAGCACTAACAGTAAGTGGCAAGTGCACTCCATAGTCATATGAATATCTGGATTCTGAATCAAATTACATCATCAAAAAGGCTCTAAATGGCCTATAAAATCCAAAAATAACTCTAGAGGATAGAGAGTAGAGACTACACAATCTAATAGTCTGAATCTGCATTACTGAAACTCAGACTCAGACTTAGAGTCATCATCTACATCCTCAACATGAGTAGACTCAAAAGGGGGATTCCGAGTCTGGCTTGATTCCCCTGGTCCAGAAGACAAAGATACAGTTGCAACATCAATGCACACATTCTCTTGATGTGTTTGGGGATCCAAATCCATCTAGGAAAGGTCTTCATTGTCAAAAGTTGTTGGTTGAGTCTTTTTTTTTTTACTTTTTAAAAAAAAATTGCAAATCCCCTCACTTTTCCAGCTGTACGGATAAAAAACAAGAAATAAAAATTAAAAAAACCGGAAAAACCGGTTTCGTACAAAATCGGTCAAAAGCGGTTTGAATGTCCGGTTTGAACCGGTAAGCCTTATGAACCGGTCGGACCGGCCGGTTTTACCGGTTCCGGTTCTGTTCTAGTAACACTGATCTCAACAACATCAACACGAAGCTGGAAATCTTCAGCACAAGGCTGGCATCACAACAACATCAACACAAAGCTAGAAATCTTCAGCACCAGGCTGGCATCACAACAACATCAGCACGAAGCTGGAAATCTTCAGCACAAGGCTGGCATCAACACTACTCCCCCTTTCGAGGGAGGTCCTTTTGGACTACACCAATCTTTTCTCAAAAGTGTTCAAACTTTACACGAGACAGAGGCTTGGTCAACACATCTGCAACATGTTCATCTGTGTTAAACATAATGGAGCTTTATGGCTCCTCTCTGCACCATATCACGGATGTAATGATATCGGATTTCTATGTGTTTTGACTTGTCATGGAACACAGGGTTCTCTGTCATTTTTATGCAACTCTTGTTATCACATATAATCACAGTTGCTTCCATCTCTAGATCGAATAGACCTGACAACAACTTTCGAAGCCATATGGCTTCACAACAGGCGGAACATGCAGCAATGTATTATGCTTTTGTCGTGCTGAGAGCAATACTTGATTGCTTCCTACTCTGCCATGAGATCATGGCTAACCCCAGACTGAAACAACATCCTGAAGTGCTCTTTCTGTCAGAGACAATTCCATCCCAATCTGAATCGGTATAACCACCCAATCTGAAGTCATGATCTCCATTATAACTGAGACCAAAATCTGATGTACTGATCTCCATTATAACTGAGATCAAAATTGGTATAACCACTCAATCTGAAGTCATGATCACATGTTTTGCAGCAACCAGGTGAACACGTCTGGGCTCTACCAGGAATTGACTCAAGGTGTTCACAACAAAACATATATCTGGCCAGGTGTTCGTTAGATACATCAATGATCTAATGATCTATCTATACAGCATAGCATCAATCAATTCTAACGACGTGTCAATCGGGAGCTTCAACTTTGTTTCCATGGGTGTATTCATGGATTTGCATTTCAACATATCAAACCTCTTCAGTATTTCAACAGCATACTTCCCTTGGTTAAAGAAGATCTTCTCTGGGCTCTGCCAGACCTCAAGACCTAAGAAATAGTGCATTAGGCCAAGGTCTTTCATCTCAAATTTTGCAATGAGCTTCTTCTTACAATCAGTGATGAGTTTTTCTTCTCCAGTTAGAAATAATTCGTCCACATACAACAACAATATAACAAGCTCATCATTCATAACCTTGAAGTACAGGTTAGAATCAACTTTACTCTTGGTAAAGCCCAAGCTCGTCAAGAAATTGTCAATTCTTCCATACCAAACTCTAGGGGTTTGTTTCAATCCGTACAGAACCTTCTTCAATCTGCAGACATGAGTCTTTCTGTCCTCAACTTCAAATCCTTGAGGTTGTTCTATATACACTTCCTCTTCAATGACACCATTTAATAAAGTTGTTTTCACGTCCATCTGGTGTAACTTCCATTTCATCTTAGCTACAAGGGCTATGATGGTTCTGATTGAAGTGTATCTGGCTACAGGAGCAAACGTCTCTTCATAATCAATGTCTTCTTTTTGAGAAAATCCACGAGCTACAAATCTTGCTTTATATTTCTCAATACTTCCATCAGCAACATGTTTTATTTTGTATAGCCATTTGGAAAATACCACAGCCTTGCTCTTCAGTCTGGGAACTATTTCCCATACATCATTCTTTATAATGGATTGGTATTCTTCTGTCATAGCATCTGCCCATTTTTTCTTCTGAACGGCTTCTTCAAAGCAAGTAGGCTCCTTCTCCAAGAGATCACACATCAAAGCAATATAACTGGAGAATGGTTTGGGTCTCTTGACTTGTATCATGGTTCCTTCGGGGGCACCATACTTCTCTCCATCTTGAATAAATTCTCTTGCCCATGCTGGATTTCTCTTGTGGGAGATCGTCATCTAGGGAGGTTCTTGAGATTTTATTATGTCATGATCTTCTAGAATCCCTTCATCAGGGGAAGTTATGACTTCCATCATTGGTTCTGCAACTCTGGGAGCTACAGGTTCTTCTTCATTTACTTCTTCAAGATGGCATCTTCTTGATTTCTTGAGTGTTGCATCTTCATCAAAGGTTACATCTCTGTTGATCTCAATATGATGGTAACCTGGTATATAAATTCTGAAGGCCTTGGAGACCTCACAGTATCCGACAAATATTCCCTTCTTTCCTAAAGGGTCCAGGTTGGATCTTTTCTCTTTCGGAATGTGTACAAATACTGGACAGCCAAATATTTTTAGATGGCTTACTTTTGCCTTCTTTCCAGAGAACATCTCTTCGAGGGTTTTGAACCCAAGTCCACTATGGGATAATTTGTTCTGTACATATACTGTTGTTCTTGTTGCATCTACCCATAAGTGCATTGGAAGATCTTGATTGTGGATCATAGTCTTCACTCCTTCCATTATGGTTCTGTTCTTTCTTTTTGCTACACCATTTTTGTTGGGGATTGTAGGGAGTGGTGAGCTCCCTCTTGATCCCGGCTTCTTTACAAAAGTTTACAAACTCTTTTGAGGTGTATTCTCCTCCATTATCTGACCTGAGTATCTGGATCTTTCTTTTAGAGAGATTCTCTATCAAGGCTTTGAATTCCTTGAATTTACCGAACACTTCATCTTTTGATTTCAAAAAGTAAACCCAGGTTTTGCGAGAATAGTCATCAATAAAAAACACATAGTATACATACCCACTGATGGAGGTTGATGGCATTGGGCCACATACATCTGAGTTAATGAGCTCTAGGACTCTTGCTTTACTGTCTCTCTTCGGGAAAGGATTCTTGATGTTCTTTCCTTGTGCACATCTGTTGCACACACCTTCATGGTCAACCTTGAATTTTGGTAGACCTATGATTGCCTTGCTTACAGATGGTAATGCCTTGTAGTTGATGTGAGCTAGTCTTCTATGCTAAAGTTCACATGGACTCTCAATGGAATGAGTCAAGGTTGCTTCTAGGTGACCGTTTAGCTTATACAAGCCACCTTCGTCTTTTCCAATAACAATTGCTTCTTCTATGGTTTTTCCTTTGGGCCACATAAGAACTTCTCCATCTATGAAAGCAATTTTGAAGCCTTTCTTCTCTAAAGCTGAGATAGAAAGTAGGTTCTTTGTCAAACCTGGTACATATAGTACATATTTCATCTTCATTGGGGTCCCTGAATCAAGTTTGTAATTTGATTCTCCTACTCCTTTGATAGGGTACTGGTAGTCATCTCCAAGTGTAACTTTCTAGGGAAAGTTCTTTTCTGTAAGGCAAGAGAGAATGTCTCTTTGACCTGTCATGTGCTTGGGAGCACCACTATCTATGAGCCAAGTGTCCTCACCAAGTGACACTGATCCTCAGAGGGCAGAGATTAAGACATAGTCTTCAATCTGTTCTTTTATCATCTTTGTGGGTGGCTCTTCATCTTCAACTGTGTGGGCATGGTGCCTCTTGTTTCTCTTCTTGTATTCTTCTCTTCTAGCTGGACAATTCTTAGCAATATGTCCCATCTTGTCACAATGGTAAGATTGGTAGGATGAGAAATCTCTCTCTTCTTTGACCTTTCTAAAACTTCTGGAATCTCCTTGGAGGGTGAGATTCTTTATGGAT
>JASDQU010296848.1:0-14100 GCA_032191745.1 Picea mariana | reverse complement strand
ATAAGCATTGCAAAACTGTTGTTATATATAGATCTGTTAATGCTTCTTTCTTCTAGTTATAGATAAACTGTTATTGAGCTACTCTTATAGATCTGTTGTCACAGATCTGAGATTTATAGCATATAGATCTGTAAATGTTTCTTTCTCAGAACTAAGATATAGATCAATTGTTATTAGGTTGCTGCTATAGATATGATGTTACAGATCTGAGAATTATTGCATGTAAACTAAGTTCTTTTCTTCCACTGTTACAGCTGTTATAGATCTATCTTCCTATATGTTGTTTTATTCCAGATCTAACTTGGTTTAGCATTACAATTTAAAAGAGACTATTGTTCTGCATTATTACCCTAAAATCTAACAATAATAATGTAATAGGTCTGCATGGATCATGATTAGGTCAGTTACCTTAGGACTTCATCATTGGAGGAGTCCCTTTCACTGAGTGTTTTTTTTCCTCGGGTTATTAATTTGACCTAACCAACCTTATTAATTTCCCTTGACTTTTTCACTCCCACAATAATTCCTCCAAAGTGGTGAAAGGCATTCTAATGGTTTCGTCCTCTGGTGGCTAGTGTCTAGGAATGTTGTAAATGACCATGTAAGACATCTCTCAAAGTTTTGCGGAATTCCGTCGAGTCTAGATAGGTTTTTTTTAATTTATTAAAATTGCCTAAGTTGGGTAATTTTAGTTATTTTTGATAAAAAATGTAAAAACTAGGTCCTTGGGCTTTTGCTAGGGGTATTTGTGCTCAAAAGAAATGGAAGGAAACCCCCTACACCCTTGAACCAAGTTTCAGCTCAGTTGGACAACTTTTGCTAGGTTTTTGTCCATAGGGAGTCTTAGTCAGTCAAAAACAGCAATTTAATTGTTAGTCATGACATAGTAAAAATGACAAATTTTGTAAATATGAGCTAAATGATGGAAGTAAAGGTGGGAGATGATGTTTTTACCTTATCTTACCATATCCTAACCTTTTCCTACCCTTTTCACACCCCCTAGACTCAACACTCACTTCATCAAGTTCGCCCCCTAGGGGATTTGTGCCCCCCCTCATGAGAAAACATTAGAAAGTGCAATAATTTGAGGAGTGGGGCCCTCTCTCCCTTGGTGCGCCCTCCTAATCCCTCCAACTCATCCATTTTCCATGGGCCACACCCTCCCACTCAATCCACCTCATCAATCCATGACCAAACCCTAAGAAGTGCGCCCCCCTCCTTGAGATCCTCTCATTTGCTTGGCGGTTGACACTTGGCTCTCATCCAAGAGGAGTCACTTTGCCTCTCCAAGTATAAATGAAGGCCCACTCACCCTCATTTCTTCACCATCTCTAGAGCTATTGTTATGCTACCAAATTCTCTCCTCACACTTCTCATCTCTCCCATCTTGCTTCATTCATTTTTGCTCTCACTTTTGGAGAGAAACTTGTAGCAATTAGTTGTTGCAACTTCCTACTTGGTAATAAGAAAGAGCTTTGGAGGACATTGGTGTATCAAAGATTAGTCTTGGTGCATTTGGATTGGAGGTGACATTGTTTCTTGTTGAAGTTCTCTTGATATATTGAGTAGATGTCCCAAGCAAACTAGTTTGCTTGGATAGATTTTTCAATAGTGTTGTTGTAGAACCTATATGAGTAGAATAGTGGATACTTCAAATTAGTTTGTTGTATTTATCTATCTTACTCATCTTTACTTTTATCTCACAGTTTGTTTCATAAGTTGCAGGTTGCCTCAAGGGTTTGCAAGGCTAGCTTCAAGTTGGAAGCTTGTTTTCATAACTCACTTGAAACTTCTCTCTTTCTCCCTTTCATTTTCTGTTCATTCATTTCAGAATTTTTGGTATTGCTAACACTCTAGAATAGGTCATTTCAAATATATTACTTGCTGATTTTTTTATGCAGAAAATTTTTGTGTAAAAACATAAATTTTCTTTCATATTTTTGTGTGTTTGCAGCATTTCCAGCAAGCAATAGTTTGCTGTTTTTTGCAGATTCTCGCCAATACAAGGGGAAGTATTGCTCGATTTGGTCTTAAAACACACAAAGAAGGCCTCTCTTGGTTGGGTAACAATACCCAACTCTTCTCTCGTCATTCTAGCATTGTAACAAGCCCTAGGGAGTCCCTTGAGGCTTGCATTCTTGTCTATATTTTTATGTACATTGTAATTTAGTTGAGTGCCTACATCTTGGTGTGAGCTTGGCCTAGCCAACCCCCAAAATCATAAGGCTAGTTTTACTCTTTAATTTTTTGCAATTTCTTATTTGTTTGCCCCACTTGTCATTAAGACAAGGTTGTGTGGCTAGGTTGTTTTAGCTTTTCATTTCATTCTTTTTCAACCCTCTTTGGCACAAAATAGGAAGGCTTGCCTCCACCTTGTGCCATTGTAAGTGGTTTGTTTATTTCAGTTTTCCCTTTTAAAGCATTTATTTTCTAATTGTTGCCTACACCTTGGAGTGAGCTTGGCTTAGCCAACCCCCAAAATCCTATGGCTAGTTTAGTATGTTGCTTCTAATGTGCTTAATGGTTTAAAACTATCTAGAAATAGAAGTCGCATATACTAATGCTAGCTTAGGCCCATGGAGGCATAGTGATCTATCTTATGCTCCAATCTCTTTCATTTGCAAGCTTTAATTTTCAAGTACTTGTCTTTAGTTTATAATCTTTCACAAGCACTTATCTTATTGCAAATATCATGGGCATGTGGTGAATGGTTTAAGGCAACTTGTATTTCATTTTTGCAATTGTTCAAGTTCTTTACATGTCATTTCAAGCTTTATCTTGTGCTTAAGAACATTCACTCTTGCAAGCATTTAAATTTCGGTTTTGGTCCAAGCACCCACTTTTGGGCAAGCAACATCTTGCCTAAACACACTTTCTAACTCAATTTATCTTATAGTCCATAGGCATAAAATCAATTAGACTTAATAGGACACCTATTACTGACCCAACTTTGCCATTTAAACGAGGATTGAAAGGAAGCAACGGAAGGTGATAGGTTGGGGACAACCTCATGGCGCTCAGTGTCATTTCCGATAGTACTTCTTTCCTTGGGTTGACCTGTCGAGCTAGGGTGGGCCTTGTTGCCTTACTTCTTGAGCACCCAGCAACTACTTGGTACAAGCAGGGGGAGTATTGGGGTTGACACTTAGTTAGGATTCAACCTTCACTTAATAATTTTAACAATCCTTAATCCACCTTAACCATTGGAGTATCACTTGGCATTTACATTTAAATCTTGCAAGCTCTCAATTCATGTTAACTTTTCATGCAAGTTTATTTTAATTTTGTGGATGAATAGCTAAGTGATTTTTAAGTTGCGCCCTTTGCCCTTGGAGGCTTGTTTTAGGCTTTCATTTATCATTTTAAGTTGTGTGTTGATATCTTGAATCAACCCTCCTTGAAGTTGCGCATTCTTTGGAAGCACTTCATTGTTGGGCTTTGTGTGATTTGTGTTGCCATTGAAAGCAGTCACAATAGAGTTGTGCATCCTTTGGAGACACTCTATTGTTGAGCATGCTAGGCTTGATGTGTTGGTAAATGCTTTCCATTTGAATATCTTCATTTCCTGCACAATCAAGTAGTTGGGTTAGTGTCGTATCTTGTATCTCTTGTATCTTGTGTTTAGTGTAACTCTTAGATATTATTTGTTGCAATTGTGTATCTAGTTGTTATATTTGTATCTAACCTTGTTGTAAAGTAGTTTGTAATCTTTGTAATCTTGTGTAATCAATCTCCCTAAAACTATAGTTGACCCCTTGCCCAATCTTAGGCACTGGTTCTAGTTGTCCTAGGAAAACGCTTGCTTTTCATCTTGAATTGTTGCACATTGCATTGTTGCCTTTGCATTTAGGCTAGATATTTTCCCCCTAACCTTTAAGCTAATTGAAACCAACTCCTAGAACATAATCTCTAATTTCACATAGTAACTAGGGTCTACCCCCCTTGGCTTCCCTAGGAGTAAGCCTAGACGAAAGAGGTTCAAGTCAAAGTGAGAACGTGGGCTTTGAACCTAGGCATTGTGCCTCCAAGGACACACTAAGTGAGCAGGACTTAGCTCACGTTTGCAAATGTGTATAAGGACAACAACACCCCCCATAAGTGCAACTTAGGTAAGTATGTGGCAATAGAAATGGATCCCAGCAAATGCATAGCCATATTAGGTACCCACGTACAAAAATTCCCCTCAAAATGGAGAAAGGGAAAACCCAGTGGGAAACCCCTCCCCCAAAAGAGGATAGAAGTCCACAATGTGGCTAGTTGACAGTCTCCAAGATCCAAAACTGATGACAAGCCAATGAAGCGTGATCTGATGATGGCAGATCAATAACGTACTGCAATGTGTGTGCTGACACTGAAGGCTGTAGTTTATGCTAACAACAATCATTTACTACAAGCAACCAAGGCACCAGCCTACACCAAAATGGTTGCGCTGGTCATAGTGCTTCCAAAACAAAGAAGCAAACACCACAATCGTCATCAAAACAATGGTTAATGGGACTGTTGCTAAGGCCAAACCAATCAAGGTGAGAAATGAGAATAGTTCCCGTGTATTGTGGAAGAAACACATCGACGGAAGTTCTCAAACAATTGCTCAAATGTTGTCAGGACCAATCATCAATCCAACCACAAACAATCCTCGGAGTTGATACCTTGCCAAGATGCTACTATATACAGCTCTTCATCAATGAGTTGAATGAAGAGGAACTGGAAAATGATTGTGGACAGTGGGAAGAAGGACGATGCTACCTTCGATCATGATGTCAAGAAAATCAATATGTCAATGGTGAAGACTCTGAAGCCAATGGTGAAGACTCTGAAGCCAATGCTGAAGAGTCTGCTACTGGCAAAGATTACTCTGAAGTTGGCACTATATCTGGCAGTGAGAGCTCCAAAGCTTATTCAATAAGCAATGTAGTAAGTGGCTCCTGCAACTCAAGAGTAGAAGAGTCATCCAATGTGATGGACTATAGTGCTAGAACAAAATGAATATGATAGGTAGAAGGATCAACACAGCTTGCCAATGTCGATGAAGTCCCAACAAAACCAAGTCTAGCCTTTGCTGGTCTCATCACAGGCTGAATGTGATGCGCAATCCCCTATCCATTCTTACCCAGGCCACCACCAGTATAGCCCATCTGATGAAGCAATTTGGACCCAATGCCACGAGAACGCAACTCAAAAATTGGTGATGGAAGCTCAAGAGTCGCAATCAATGCATGTGGTGTCTGACATGCCCAAAGTGGTCTTGTTGTTGGATCCGTAGCATCATCTGTAGCGTTTTTCTCTGAATCATCATCTGAAATGGTAGAGGAAGAATTCATAGCAACAGAAGTCAAGTATGCATGATTCACAGAATCAAACAAGAAGGAAGAGAAATCCTCATGATCAGCAATAGAAGAAACAAAGTCCTCATAAGCAGTGGGGGAGGCAGAGTCCTCATCAATGGTTGAAATAGACTCCTCGTTAGTACTCTCATCGTCAGAAGTGCCATCAGCAATGGAGGAAGCAAAGTCGTCAGCTGAAATATATTCCTATGAGATATTGGAACTAAACCAAGCTGCAATAGAGGCAATATAAGCAAGAGACTCTTGCAGATTTTTCTGCAAACCAGTAATGATATCTTCTCTCTTAAACCAACCAAAAGTTGCTCATTGCGAAGAGTTAATTTTTCCTCCACCTCATTAAAGCGGGTGATCCAATCTGCAATTTGAGTTTGATATTTTTCCATTACACAGAATTCATCTTGAAGTTTGTTGAGTTCTTTGACAAGGGTTAGATTCAGATGGAGAAGAGTGGTGATAATTGCATCTTTGTCTTCCATTACAAGGAATCTCCCCCAAAAGGAACAAAAGCCCAATCTAAAGTCTTCTGTGAATTTGATAGTTCTAGTTGTCGCTGCAAAATAGAGGAATTTACAGTGTTTGCAAATCTGCTGTAGGATTTTGAGCTGCTACAGAATAGATTCCTGTAGCCTATTGTTCATCTTGCTACCATACCACAAAGCTACCACAGAACAACAATTTTTGTAGCTTAATGAAGGGTAGCTTCAGCACTTTGAAATTTGTTGCAAATCGTCATGCAAATCAAGGAAATCGAGATGCTTCGAATACTCTGAAAAAGTTGTACATGTGAATGTTCAGTGCTCAGAATCTGCCCTAAAATTTGCATGCAAAATTTGCCAATACAGAGTGGAGGTTACATCGATTCACCCATTCAGATTTTGACAATGATATGGGTGAATGAATCACACAGCTAAGGTGCGAAGATTTTGAATTCTCAACAGCAAATTGCTCCATGAATGACTGAGAATATGGGTAATTCGGTCAGCAACTCAGTGTTGCTCCTATAGCAATGGAAGGGTCGTCTTCAACACTAGGAAAGCAACTATTGAACAAAAATTTATGCAATAGTAGAGGAGTAGCTTTAACACCACGAAGCTACTGCAAAAAAAAGGCTCTTGTAGTGTAATAGAGGGCCCCTTAAGCCACGAGATCACTACAGGATAGGGCTTTTTCAAATCCACAAAAATTGGATCTGTAGCGTGCAATAAACTTGCTAGTGCCTTGAAGCTACAGAATTGTTGCTTGGCTATGGATTTGTTGTCGTTGCAGACTCGTATTACTTGGCTATGAATCTGTTGTAGCTGCATGCAAACCCCCAGTGTCTTCAAAAGTCCCCTAGATTCACTTGCTTAGATTCAAACAGCATGAGGCACTACACAAAGGAATCTGATGGTGGATCACTCAGTAGAGAAGTCTAGATTTTCTAGTGATCCCCAGGATGAGTGCATGAGTAAGAAGAGAAACGAATTAACCCCCCCAGAATCTGAATTTTCTCCTGTAACAAAAACTCTCCTTCAGATTATCTTAGGCTCTGATACCATGTGAGATTAAACAACATGACATCAGGTATATATGTTCTATGTTTTTGGCTAAGGTAATGTTCAGATTTTGTTTTTGCTAATGATCAGATCTGTTCTTTGTTCAAGTGTTTCTTGTTTTTACTAATGATTAGATCTATGCATGATCAGATATAGTTAAGAATTGTTTTCTTTAGTTCAGATCCATCATGTTATTTCTGTGATTGGTTTACTTCAGATTTTAAATTGATTGCTGATCCATATCTACTGTAGTAAATAAAACTAAGAGAATATTTTTGTTCTAGTTGCCCTTGAATTTCTAACAGTAAGGATCATGGGTTGAAGTCAAATAATGAATCATGATGCTTGGAAGTTATGTTTTTTTCTTTGTTTCACCTTGGTGGCCATCATATCTGTTGTAGTCGAGTGTTGTCACTCTTGGGGAAAGGGGTACTATTGGGAGGCCTTGATAGGGTTAACGTACCTGTACCTTTCCATATGTCACACTTTCCATCTATATTCCTCCCGTTGTCCTGTTGCTTGGGAATGGTTGTTACATGTATCCGGAAAAGGTTTGTACTTCATTCTCCTATGACAAGAAGGGGCTTGAATGCTCAAGGTTGATGCAATTGTAAGAAAGAATGAAAAGAGCATGTTATAAATTCAAAATTCAAAATGCAAAAGAAAATAATGGGATATAAATGATAAATTAAAAGCCAAGTAAGCTTGAGCTCTACCCCCTCGCTATGAGGCCACCACCCCAAGTCCTAATGCACTGAATGCATACCTAAAGAAAAGGACATAATTGAATCCCAATGTAATAAATGCATAAACCTAAAAAGGGGCTTGCAAAGAAAAACGATGAATATCAAAAGGCAAGATAGGGGTGGAAAGAAACAGTGCAGAGGAAAGGGTAACTCAATGCATTAAGAGCTCCCTCTACAAAGGCGCTCATGGAGATGAAAATCACACGTGGCCTTGCATGTCAATGACACCATGACCATGAAGTAAACCCCAGGCCATACAACTCACTTACACATACACTTTGATGGGTTTTTCGGGAAATACTCCTCTACTTGGGTAATGGCATACCTAATGGGGTTCTATAATGGTCCTCCCATACTTAAACTTGGAAAATTGCATAAAGTCATAAGCTAATGTGAAGTTTGAAGAAGATACCTGATGTGAATTACTTACGTGGCTTTTGCATAAAATTGTGATTCACTATTTATGATTCTAATGACTCTTGTATCCATGATGGTTGGTCTCACTTGATTCACTGAGCCCATGCTTGATGATGGTGCACCCTTTTGACATGGTCCTTTGGAGGTCGTTGATGATGTTTCCCATGCACTTCATAGAGGGCGTTGAAGCCTTGATGATGAGCATTGGACCTTGTGATGACTTGGCATGCCTCTTAACACCCTCCGGCACATTTTGGACCTTGGGCATTGCACCTAGGAGTTGGGACGTTGCACCATGAACTTAACCTGTCACTTAGAGAGCAATGAGTCCCCACCATGGACATTGCACCCCTTTGAGGACGTTAGGGTTTGATTTGATGACATTGCCCTTGATGATGATAGTACACCTCTTTGGATAGGTCATGGAGCCATTTTCATTGATGATGCCATACCCTAGCTTGAGGATGTTGCAGGTGTGATGGGACATCACCTTGGGGATGATATGACACTTGCTTCAGTCAACCTAGTACTTGGATGATGAGTTGGCACCGTTGGATGTGACTTTTTGATGAGGAGACATGACTTTTGACGATACCTTGCACCTTTTGGGGAAGAGATGTGACTTTTGGAGCTTTGTACCCCATTTGGAGATGACATCACCCTTCTTGAGCCCTTTACACTCACACATGTGGCACTTTTAGAGGACGTTTTCATGTTTTAGCATTGTATCATTGCATTAGAGGCATTTTGGGGGGTCAGCCTAGACCTATCCACCTTGTATCATGGATATTGTTATGTTTTAGGGGCTTTTAGGAGGATATTGGCTAAAATGAGGCTAGCGCTTGGTTTACTCATATGTAAAGAGGAATTGCTCCCTCATTAATCATCATTGCAACTTGTGGAGGATTACTTCTACTTGTCTTTTCTCTATTTCTCTTTTGTCTATGAATGGATGACTTATGTGCCTTCTTGGAGAGATGATATATGGATTTTTTTCATCCTTTATGGATGATTTCATGATTAGGGTTTCATGGATGAGCATTGATTTACCTAGTAAATGGTCTTTCTAAGTCTTTGTTGATTTATTTATGAATGTATTAAGTGTGAATCTTCTTATCAAAGTGGTGATAGTGCATTTTACCTTGTATTTCCTTGGATAAATCTTGTCTTTGCAAACCCTAGGAAGGTTTATAGTGGACTACCTTCCCTTGATAATCATTTTTTAAGCTTGTTAAAGGACATAAGAATATTTCTAGGGTTTGTAGTGGACTACCCTAGTTGTGTTCTTGTATGATAACTTTCTAAGGTTTGTAGTGGACTACCTTAGGGTTTTATCCAAGATCCATCTTGATCTCATCTACTAAAGGTTGCTAGAGGGCATAGGAAGACTCCTTAGGGTTTGTAGTGGACTATCCTAATTTCCTTTCTAAATGATAGATACCTAGGGTTTGTAGTGGACTATTCTAGGGTTTTATCCTTAGGTTCTTCTTTCACTTTTATCTCCAAGAAAATTCATAGTTTTGACACCTTATGCCCAAGAGGATTGAACGGAACTAATCTTAACTCCCTCTAGCAAGTCTTAGAATCTAAATTCACCCTTCTCCTTCATTGTTCTAGAGTTAGATTAGGGTTTGTGGCAATTTTAATTTAATTTTCAGCAATAAATGTGCTTGACATCTAGGGTTTATTGGCAAATTTTGCCTTGAAGTGCATCTTGTTATCATTTATTGCGTTGCTGATTTGATTTTCATCCCTCTAGGGCTTGACGTCTTGCATCTTTTAGAGGTGTTATATGCCATTTACATTTCAGCAAGTGATTGTTGCTAAACCCTAGTTTAACTTGTATTTTTTCAGCCCTAGTTTCATTGATCTCTTACTTGTTTGGAGGGCTGATTTATTGCTGCGGTTATAACTTGATATATCGCTGAAGATCATCATCTTTTACACAAGTATTGCAACAGCCATAGATTTTTCTTTGTTTTGTAGTGTTTGGGGTATCTCTTTGACCTATTCTAGATTGCTAAATATCATTAATTGTCCTAGATACTGTTAGAATATGAAAGATTGTGCTCGTTTTACCATTGACAATACCCTTGTCACCCAACCATAGGCCGAAGCCACCCTCCGAGCACCTTGACCTTGACAGAGAAGAATACTGGTAGCAATCAATAACCAAGCAAGGCTAATGCACCAAGCAAGAATAGAAACCAAGTTGATCAGATAGTCCCACCCAGAAACTAGGCAACACCTTCCCCAGAAACTTGCACACAAAACTGCCAACTGCAGTGCGCAGAAACTGCTCTCTGCAATTCTGAGAAGTGTGAATAATGGGAACTGGCGCCCTATATTTATAGTGGTCTGCCAAACTTATTGGGGCCGACTTCTCCTTCTGGGTACTAATTAATTCACATTAATTATATTTCTGCGGCCGACATCTCGTCTAGGGTTTCCTTTACTTCTTTGCTTCCTTCCAAAATATTCTAATCTCGTCATAGGTCACAATAGAGGTTCATACCTCCCGAAGCTACCATAATATCAACACTCCCTCCTAGCTAGGGAGGTATGGTCTTGAGCACAAACAGACCATTCAACTAGTAATATCACGAGCACCGTCATTATTATCCAACTGGATAATCTCCTATGACAACTGGTACAATATCAATTGATAGAACACACTTGTGTTTATCCATGGTAGTACGCAACTACTCAAACCGTGACACATAGTCACAAACAGTGGAACAAATCCACCACAGTAGTATATCTCTACTGTCTGGAGACAAGCAGTCTCCATAACAATCATTTGATGCCAACCTGCACAGAAAAATATTGTTAAAATAAACTGAATCATCTGGGCCAATCTTTCACTCACGTCTGTGAGATATGAAAGAATATCTACCCTCAGAGTAGAACAATGAGATATCTGAACTATTCTTCTCAAACAAGGAAGAATAATTGTCCTGTCTTTTGAACTTGGTCCATTCCCCACCCTGGGCCATTCTTCCTACACTAATCAAAGTGCACCCTGGAGAGAATGTATAAACCCTAAGGAATGCTTGTCCCTGATTCCTAAGCCTGAACCATTCCCCACCCTGGGCCATTCCTCCTACACTAATCAAAGTGCACCCTGGAGAGAATGTATAAACCCTAAGGAATGCCTGTCCCTGATTGTTGAGCCTGGACCATTCCCCACCCTGGGCCATTCCTCTCACACTAATCAAAGTGCACCCTGGAGAGAATGTATAAACCCTAAGGAATGATTGTCCAGACCATTTCCTCTGTTAACCACAAAAGGAAAAGACTGTCCTGCATCAACCTCCAAAACGGACTATTCCTCATGTTAACCACAATGAGAAATCGATGTCCGACGAGGCAGGCCAATCTTCTTGAGTAACCCTTAAGAAGAGAGACTGCCCTAGACCACTCCCCATGTTAACCACAATGGGAAGTCGTTGTCTATGACACATCAGCAATCTGGACCATTTCCCATGTTAACCACAATGGGAAATTGTTGTCCGTCAGAAATCTCAATCCACTTTCCGAACAGGAAAGAATCTGTCCAATCTGGACTATTTTTCAATCACAAAGATAAGTGTTTCAATAATATTTTAGTGCTCCCTCCTAACCTGGAGAGTCTTCCCTTTCAGCTAAGGGAGTTATTTCCACGATCCCCATCTTCTCTCGGAAATATGCAAACTTTATTCTGAATAGAGGTTTTGTCAGAATGTATGATGTCTGCTCGTCAGTGGGGATATACTCAAGCTTTACCTCTCCTTCTTGGACTTTATCTCGAATAAAGTAGTATTTGATCTCAATGTGCTTCGACCTTTCATGAAACACGGGTTGTTCTGATAATCTTATACAACTCTGATTATCATAATATATTATGGTCGATTCTAGAATCTGATCAAATAAATCGGAGATTAACTTCCTTAACCATATTGCTTCAGTGCATGCTTCACATGTTGCCATATACTCTGCTTCTGCTATGTTGAGTGCGATAGACTTTTGTTTCCTATTGCCCCAAGATATCATAGTGGAGCCCAAGCTGAAACACATACCTGAAGTGCTCTTTCTATCTTCTGCACTTCCTGCCCAATCTAAGTCTGTGAATCCATGAAGCTGTATATTGCTGGATGCGGTATATCTCAAACCATAGTTTATTGTTCCACGAATATATCTTAATACATGCTTTGCAACTATCCAATGCTCATGTCTTGGTTCCACCTGGAACTGGCTTAGTGTATTCACAGCAAAGCAAATGTCTAGTCGAGTATTTACCAAATACATCAATGACCCAATTAGTTGTCGATATAGAGATGGATCTACTGAATCAGAATCTAGAACTTTCACTTTCCTTATATCCGCATTCATAGGAGTGTCCATGGACTTACAATCCATCATTCCAAATTTCTGAAGGATCTTTATTGCGTACTTTCCTTGTCCAAGGAATAATTCACCACGCTTATGCCATACCTCTAATCCCAAGTAATAATGCATGAGACCTAGATCTTTCATATCAAATTCAGAAACTAATTCCTTCTTGCACTAGATAATGAGAGATTCTTCACCTGTTATGAATAAATCATTAACATATAGTAGTAGGATTACAGGTGCATTGTCTACGACTTTATAGTAAAGGTTTGGATCTGCATGACTCTTGGAGAAACCAAGTCTCGTTAGATAGTTGTCCATATAGAGCTTTCTTCAATCTGCAAACGTGAGTGTCTCTGGAATGTACCTCAAACCCTTGAGGTTGTTCAATATATACTTCTTCTTCAATAGCTCCATTGAGGAAAGTTGTCTTTACATCCATCTAATGTAAGTTCCATCCCATGGAAGCGGCAAGAGATATGATAGCTCTGATGGAAGTATATCTAGCCACCGGAGCAAATGTTTCATCGTAATCTTCTCCCTCCTTCTGGGAGAACCCTCTAGCTACGAATCTTGCCTTGTATTTATCCACGCTTTCGTCTGCTGCATGTTTGATCTTGTACACCCATTTTGAAGTTACCACCGATTTTTCTTTAGGTCTTGGTACAATTTCCCATACCTCATTTTTCATAATGGATTGATGTTCTTCCATCATAGCTTCTTTCCATTGTTCCTTTTGAACTGCTTCTTCAAATGTGGTAGGCTCTTCATCTAGAAGCTTTGTCATGTATGCTGCATAACTTGAGAATCTTTTAGGTCTTTTACTCTTTTTGAATGTTCCTTCTGGAACTTTGAGTCTTTTTGCGTCATTGAAGGTGGCTTCAAGCCAAGCTGGTCTTTTCTTGGTCTTAGGTACGATATTTGAATCAACATTTTCACATGGCTCCATAGGATGATCAGGTAGTTCCTTTTCGTCATTTACATTTTTTGTGCTTTCTTCGTCAAGTTCTTCAATCTCTTCTTCTTCTATACTTTCTTTGATGGATTTCTTGAAGGCCATCCTTTCATTGAATATTACGTCTCTGCTAACCTCAATCTTGTGTTGTTCTGGAATATATATTCTGTAAGCCTTGGATGAATCACTATATCCCACGAATATCTCTTTCTTTCCTGAGGATTCTAGTTTATTCCTTTTGTCCTTGGGAATGTGAGAGTAAAAAAGACATCCAAATATTCTTAGGTTTTCCACATTAGGTTTCTTACCTGAGAAGGCTTCTTCTGGTGTTATGCCCTTCAATATACAATGAGGACTTATGTTCTGCACATATATTGCCGTCATTGTTGCTTCTCCCCATAAGAACATGGATAGACCTTGATCATTTAGTAAGGCTTTTACGGTTTCTTCAATAGATCTGTTCTTTCTTTCTACTACACCATTTTGTTGAGGATTATGAGGAACAGTCAGCTCCCTCCTAATCCTTGCCGATTTGCAGAATGCAACGAATTCCTTCGAGGTGTATTCTCCTCCATTATCTATTCTTAATGTCTTGATCTTCTTGTTCGTGAGGTTTTCTATCTCTGCTTTGAATTCTTGAAACTTGTTGAATACTTCATCTTTTGTCTTCAGTAGGTATAGCCAAGTCTTTCTTGAATAGTCATCTATGAAGATTACGTAGTAAGAAGATC
>JASDQU010296847.1:5097-19197 GCA_032191745.1 Picea mariana | reverse complement strand
AAAATACGTCTTCAAACTCTGTTAGTACCACATGGTCTCCAATCTTTGAGACTTCATCTCTATATGCTTCCTCCACATGGGTTGCAAACAATTGATAACCTTTCATGTAGCACTTTTTCAACTGCATTGCTGAGATTTCTCTAACAACCACAGCTCTGGGAATTCCTTGGACTGTTTTCCGATTCCCCTCCTCATCCAGGCATGTAAATTCCTTGTTATGACAGTCCAGGAGGGCATGGTGCTGGTCCAACCAATCCATCCCAATTAAACAGTCATAAGAGCGTAAAGGCAAAATATTCAATTCATCCTTCGTGCTCAATCCCTTCATGTCCACCGGATAGGACTCAACCAACTCAGTGACTTTCCTCTTGGTTCCTATAGCCATTTGCACTAACCAAGACTTTTCATGTTTGCTTCTTGATAAATGCAAACTTTCCACCACCCTAGGATCTACATAACTATGGCTAGCCCCTGAATCAATTAAAATAATAAATGGTTGGTTGTTAATCATACCTTCCACTTCAATCATGTGCGACTGAAATTGAACTTTCTTGTTGTCCAAGGCCACATAGATCCTTGGCATTCTACTGCCCATGTCCTCCACTGTTTCATCTTGTTGAACATTATGGACAACTCTTGCTTTGCCATTTTTATGGGGACAATCTCTGTACTTGTGGTTCTCTTTACAGCCCCAACATTGAATGGGCATCTGTCTCGGCCTTTGCTCCCCCACTTCAACCATTCTCGGCTCTCTAAATGATGGATGTCCTTGAGAACTATTTCTGAAAAAGGGAGGTTTGTTTCCCTTCTGCCTCTGTTCTTTCTTAAACTTCTTCTGGTCATCCCAATCCTTTCGAAAGGTAGGCTTTTCTTTTTGTTGCTCATATAAGCATTTCTCTCTTCTTATTATTTCTTCCATAGTCTTAGGATCAACATACTGAATCTTGTCACCAATGGGAGGTGGCAGTCGACTCAGATACCTCTGAATCTTGATAGCCTCGTCTTTGATGAATGGAACATACTTCAGTAATTCCAAAAACCTTTGTTCATATTCATCAATGGTCATGATGCCCAGCTTGAGTTCAAAGAACTCCTCCATCGTTTTGTCATAGTATCTTTTAGTCAGGTATTTCCTCTCGAAATACCTCTTGAATTCCTTCCATGTGATATCTTTCTCTCTAATGTGTTGCACCTACACAAGCTTATCCCACCACATGGATGCTTTTTCTTTTAGTTGATACACCACAATTCTTCCTTCTGCATGAGAAGAATAATTCTACAGTTGGAAATATTTTCTCATGCCAAGCAACCATGTTTCGACATCATCCTCCTTCGTATGTTCTCCATCAAACGTAGGAGGCTTAATCTTGTTCATCTCCCTTTTCAATTCATCCACTCCAGATCTTCGTTATTTTCTGGTAGGGGATGGACTTGAACTATTGTGTGCTTCCTTATCGGAATGCTTTGGGGAGCGACGACGATGTCTGCTACCACTCCTCGATATTGTTTTTCTCTTAGGGGTCCTGCGACTCCCTATTTTTCTTGTGTCACTCTCCTTTTCCAATTTTCTTTCTATTCTTTCCAAGTTCTTCAACATCTTTAAGTTGAATTCACCCTACCGATCCCTGACCCTCATGAGATTTCAACTATCGGCTCGGTGACCTTGGGCATCTTTCTGCAATCTTTCAATGACTTTCATCACATGCCCTTCCTTATCCAATTCTCTTCCATGCCCATATGAGTTCGATCCTTTGACTCCTAAGTTGACATCCCTTCCTTGTCTTTTGTTCTCTGAATTGGAGGCAATCCGCACCTCTTCCATTTCTATACTTGGCGTCGATTCACGACTGTCCTAACACTCGTTGAACTCTACACACACAACGTGCAGTCAACCGAAGTTTTTCAGGCCTTAAACCCTTAATAAAACTACAACATTCATAAACCAACGCGGATAAGAAAACGTTTCGATTCCACGAATTTTTTGAGCTTTGTTTGGCTTTGCAATTTCTGACGATAGACCCCATTTTCTTAGTCCCCAACCCATGCTTCCACGGGCCATGATCAAACATTAAATTTCTAGGTGATACAAGGCTCTCCAAATGAAACTTTGGGTTTCGATATTTCAGGGTTTCAGGATTTTGGGTTTCGAGGTTTTGGTCCCGAAGTTTCTCGCACTCGCTTCCCTCTCCAACTCCCGACTTCCGAAAATTTGATTTCCTTACCCTTTGGGCCCACAACACAGTTTTTTCCCACCAAGGTAGTGACACATGGTGTCCTTAAGAAGGTCCACCTCACTCCCAGCGATGTCAGGGGGCCCCACTACTTTTATTTTTCGTTTCAGAGTTTCGAGACTCAGGAGTTCGTGCATCTACACATCTCGAACTTTCGTTTGCCGAAATTATGAAATTACGATCTATTCATATACTTGATCCAATGGTCAAGTTCCTCTCCTATGATCTACGGTGTATATCGTTTCATGATTTTAGGGTTTTGGGTTTTCGGTAACCAGGAGTTCACGATGCAGCGAATCCAAATCTCTTGTCACTTCAATCCCTAAATTTCGATACACGAGTTCTTGTACGAGATCCAACGATCCTTGATGATTTGGATGTAACAGTCCAGATCTCTCTTATGCTTACACNNNNATGACCCACGTTTACTCTGGATCCTAGGGTGGCGAGTTTCTCCATCCACTAACCACCTTGCAACTTCTGGCCATCTTACAACCCTCGTGATTTCATGAGTTCTCCACAAAGAATTCTGACTGTCCAACTATGCTTCTCAAGGAATTTTAGCCAATGACTTGGTACCCTCCTTTTGAACCTTGATCTACTTGATCCAACACTTCTGGTGTGGAGTTCTCTCTCTCCCTGTGCCATATACCACAGCGGCTATAGTTTTATAATACCGCTACACCTCCTGATCTTTGTAACATGGTCAAGTAGTTCGTTGACACTCAGAAACATTATGAGGTATGAAATTAGTCCTCCAAACATAATTTCTTCTCAAAACCTCGGTCCAAAGATCACTTATCCGGCCCATCCAGGCTCAACGTTGAAACTAGGCTCTGATACCATACTCTAACGTCCTCGACCATCATCCCACTAGTTGGGCAAATGCTACTATGCAGAACAACATCATTCTCATACTTAATTAATAACATGCATTTAAGTCATATTAAACACATTTAACTCAGAGTAAGCACAAGATTAATGCTAACATAAATAATCCCTGTCATTAACAATAATTCAAATGCACAACATAATACATGATACATATATGACTCATAAGCATGCAAAACATAATACTAAGCATAAGTTGATACTTATCTTTGAAACCATGTTAATTCCACAAACCACATGCAGGTCTTCCACGAACCACCCAGCCTTAGACCACGCTACTCATCATGCTCAGTAGTGGGTCACCCCTGAGCTGGGACTGAGCTCCACCCAAGGCAAGGAATCCTAGTCTAGGTTGAGGTTACAGGGAAAACTGCACAAAATAACCAGAAGGATTCTTCCCAGGATGCCTTCTTACGCCCACTACTCACGGACTCTCATTCCCCACATGCATGTTCCGCCTGGGAGTATACACCTTCACAAGCATAGTCCATCAGTGCTTCACCTCCCTCTCTGGGTCTCAACAACAGGACGGATCAGGAAGTCTTAGAGCTCTGTAGCTGGTGTTGGACTCTCTCTAGAAGAATACCACTTCCCAGTAGACTCCTTCACTTGGAAATAGATTCTCACAGGCCTGACAGACTGCCTCTTCAACTAAGGGCCTTAAAACCCGGTTCTTTAGCCCCTTCCGACTCAATTTCCACACGGTGAGGATAACCACAACACAACCCCACTCAGAAAAATGGAAAACAACAACCTACAGACAAATCGAGTACGGATTCAGCTCTACAATGGCGGATAGACTGGGTTTTGGAACTCACAAGTCAACTTTCCCCTCCTGTCCAGTTCTCTCAATGGTGCATAGGTATGTCAAGGGCAGACGTAGACCAATAACGGAATCAGATGGATGATGTTTTGGTCTTCAGGAAGACGTCTCGGTTTTCTGGTTCTTAGAGTTGCGTGAGGGTATCCTAAATCAGACGCAAAGGATGATGGAATGAGGAGCGACCCCCTCCACGACTGACTTCTGCAGTTTTTTAACTGCATGTGCCTGGGTCGACACATGTCACCCATGAAGCTGCATGCACTCCATCAACATGCGTTCCTCTCCAAGAACTTAGGACACAACATATATTTCACATGGCTTTTGGAATAATATTAAAATATTATTCCCAAAGACCTAAGCCCCTAGGCTCAACACTTAGCCTCTCTTTCCAACCTTCCAACCCCCAATCCCTTACCCAATCTATGGAAGCTTAGTCCCCCATCACTCATTCATCGTGGTTGGTCTGCATGCAGTGGTGTTTATATTTTTATTAATGTTCTACATGATTACATATACAAAAACAGGTTCTCGGCCTTAACACTTAGGCTCTCCGGCCTAATAACACATAAGCCCACCAACTTATATAAACTTGGCTCACCAGCCTATAAAACATAATTACAATTCATAATGCAAGATCTATACTTCATAGACATGATTTACAATAGGGCTCGACCTTGGGGACATTACAACGAACCTCTTAGATCAAGATTTTTCTTTTCTATCCCTACCTTTCTTCTTAAGACTGACTGCCATATGCAATAGTATCATCAATATCTTCAAAAAGGCTATCAACATTTCTAGTTACACAATTACATAAATCTATAATAGCATACTAATCTTAACCAATAGCTATATGCACTATCAACATATATGCACCATGCATTATTTCTCGACATGCCCACTAGTGCATATGAATTTTAGTTATTTTATACTCTTACATTTATAGCATTATCATGCCTTAATTATCTTTACATATAAAGCTCAAAGAAATATAAATAGAACAGAAAGATAAAAGTCAAGGAATGTTACCTTTTAATTCCTTTGCATGGCATGGATTCTGTACAACATAAGCGATCCAATTCATTGTATGTTTTCCATTCACACAGTGGATCATTAGATATGATTTTCTCACCAAGTATTAATTTCACAACATGAGAAAACATTTATATTTGCTAATGTTATAAACATACAAATCTACTTTTATCCACATAATAAAGTTTAAGGTGAGAATATCATTGTCATTAATAGGTCTGCCATGCTAGACATGTGAACCCAATTGTTGCTACAACAAATTCCTCAACTTCTTGTAGCTTTCTATAACATTGCTACAACTTTCTCTGCTATGTTGGGTAGCTTCCTTTACTATCTTGGGTTGTCCTCATGTCCCATTCAAATATGGTAGCAATCCTCTACTCTTGTTTTGAGTTGTCTTTTCAATCTAGTCTCTAGTGCACCGTTGCTCTCTTTCATGGAACAATTTTAGCCAAGCCCGACTAGGCCTTTCCTCATTTGAAGCCCATAGTAGCAATGCAATATTCATATTCACTACATTCTTTCCTTGGCCAATGTTGTCCAAAATTAAAAAAAAAATCAACATTTGTATCACACCATGATGCTATAATTATATCACTCCAACTTCATATGAACTCGTTTCAAGTCCATTTTACTTTGTAGCCAAAACCAAGCATAAATACACTTTTTTTTTTCAAGTACATTTCTTATACTTCCATTATGTATTAACTACAATTGTTACATATTGATTTGATTGTCCACCCTTGTGCAATGAGAATGCACCCATAATTATTCATCTTTATCGTTCAATTTTGTCCACTAAAACAACCATATATATACATATATATATATGGAGAATTCCTTATGAAGTTCAATTATGTCCACCAAAACAACTCATTTAATGGAGTGATTTATTTATCCATTAGCAGCTTCCCAATTGAGTAGAAGTTCATTATTTACTTCACATTTTTTACACAAAGTTGTTGGTTCATAAGCTACAACTCTTCCAAGCATACATACAACTTATGACGGAGATGGTTTAACCATCACATTGTTCATCCATCACTTCACATGCATATTATCTTTCCTTAACAATTCTCCTTTATCATCCAAGCTCTCCATGGCCTCCTTTGCAATCATGCTCTACCTTTGTTTTGGTCACACAAGTGTTTAGCCTTCTTGATTGTTTCTTCAAGAGTATTAGGATCGCCAAATTGAATTTTCTCTAGGTAGAACATAGGAAACCCATTTAGGAACCTTTGTATCCATACATTATCATTTTTAATATATCCAACATCATGTCCAACATATCTCATCATCTTCAAAAACTTCTTCTCATATTCTTCCATGGTCATAGTCCCTAGTTTGAGTTCAAAGAATTCCTACATCTTCTTGTTAGAATGGTGCTTGTAAAGACACTGCTACTAGAAATACTTCTTGAACTGCTTCCAACAAATTCTCCTCACATTGATGCTCTTAACTTGTTTCATCTAGTCCCACTAAATAGAAGCCTTCCCTTGTAGGTTGTATATGGAAATTTTGGCTTCCAGATTGGATGAGAAATTATGTAGTTGAAAGTACTTCCTTATTCATAGCAACCAATATTTAACATCTTTTCCCGTTTTGTTTTCACCATCACATATTAGTGGCTTGATATTCCTAAGCTCTCTTTGTAATTGGTTTTGCCCATACCTTCTCCTTTGATGTTGGAATGGAGACACTTCTGGGCTACTCTATGATTATCTAGATGCATATGGATTTCTCACTAAATGTGCTAGTGAGTAATGATTCCTTCAATTTCTCATAGCACTTCTTGAGTGCTTGTATCTTCCATGGTTCTCTTTTTGAATGGACTTTGCCTCCTTCCTAATACCTTGAACCTAATCCATTTTTCATTTTCTTTTGCAAACTGTTTAAGCTCTGCAGTAACTAAGTGTTCAATGGATTTTTATCCTCTTGAGATTTCAACACCCTCTTATTATTTTCTCTTCAAATCTACACCTCCATCTTCAGGCTCCTCATAGTGTATTTCAACTCTAATGGCTCAATCCTTCCTTTGTTCCCATTGGGTTATGTGTCCTTATCTCTTGATTTGATATTCAAGCTTCCAACTTCATCTTCATGAGTATAGGGATCTTTTCCACCCTCCATTTTATCTCTTCAATGGTACTCTTCAATGTTAATCATAACTTATCTTTGTTGAAACATTGATTCTTAAAGAATTGTGCATACAGTAAACATTATCACTTACACCTCAATTATAGGTTTGTAACATTTTTATAAATTATGGAAAATCAATGCACTTTAACACTTTTTCCTATTAAGGTTATAAGTCTCTCTTTTTTCTCAAGTTTAAAGAATTTTAAATTACTTCTCCAAGATTTGAGCCATCAAATTAATCCCCTCTAAATTATCCTTCCAATGACTACACCCATGATACCCAATTTGGGATTCTAATCTAGAAGTCATGGCTCTGTATTGTCCTTTCTCCAAATTTTGTCAAACACTTAGCCTACAATCTTCATTCTCCAGTAATTTTCACAAATCTAACTCTAAAATTCAAGCACTTCTTCATTTACGTCTCCATAAGCTACCCAAATACTCTAACAACCTTCCAATTTGGTAATTGTAGTACTCAATTCAACATTTGCAAGCCTCAAATACTATTTTCCGCAATTATTCTCATGGGGAAATTTTGTTAAACACTTGTCACATAAACTGCAATTTCTCATTGTTATAACCACGAGTTCTAATACCATTATATAACATACTCAATACCCCTTATGCACTTTGAGGGTATGGGTACTCTTTTACCACCCAATTTTAGACTAATTTTTGCTTTGTCACCATATTTCATTATTATGTTATTAACTAATTATCAAATGTAAGCATGAACGTATAAATTTATGTAACATAATGTAACCATTCAATTATCCATGAAACCATAATTTATGAATGCGAGTTAATACAAACTGTCAAAACTAAACAAATTGGAAATTAATTCAATCCATAACATAAACCATAATAATTCAACCTTCATTCAACACAATCCATAGGTACATCCATGAACAATAATATGTTTCAAAATTGTACATCAACTAGAAGGAGGACATTCCACCCAACCATAAGCTCCCTAATGTACCAATTCTCTGTGAACAGAAGTCGTTAAGACTATAAATCCGTCTCTTCTATAAAGCTATGAATAAAACTATTAGTCAAACTCACAAAATAGCCTAAATCATAGAGATGAGGTTGATGATGGGTCAAAGTTTGAATAAAAATATCACCAAGACTAAAAAAGGAGAAGAGGTTGACGATGGGTCAAAGCAGGGCAAGTTATGGTGACATTAGATCTCCTGTAAGATTATGACTAAGACTATCGTTAAAACTCAGAAAATAGCTGAAATGACCTCAAATTCACTATGGTCAAAGTACGACAAATTCATGAATCATGTTGCGAGAGTAGGAAATGAGTGAACCATTGTCAACCAACCATTAAAGAGACTCTCAAACTCCAAAGTACCACTGTCCAAAAGATAATGTCCAAATGTTCAACGATATGGACAAGTAATGCGAGTTGATTTAATGTAGGGCAACGTCAGCTTGCTGCCTCGTCTAAGGATGCATTTCATGAGACAGACTTCACAATTACAATTCATAGTTTTAAAATGATGTTGTAATATTTCAAAATGTATAAACTTAGTTTTTTTTTAATTATATAATATAAATTTATAAAAAATCACAATTTTTTTGTTATTTAAATTACAATTTTTAATGTAAAAATGAAATCAACTTGTTGAAAATTTTAACAAATACAATATTAATAAATACAGATTTAATCATTTAAATCTGCAAATCCAACAATATTTAATTAGATTTCTATCAAATATCTCTAAAAAATATTAAAAAAAAAAGCATAAAACTTAACACATTTAGAAAAAAAAAACATTCCACTTACACCCCATTATATCAATCACATTCTACTTATACCCCTATTATATCAATCACAGAATAGCTAAAACACAATGTAATTAAATATTAAGGGTAACTGATCATAAAACATTTTTTTTTTAATTTAAAGGCTTTGTCAATCAGGTTATATAAATTTACATGAATTACTATTTTTTGTTGTTCAAAATTCATTTCTGAATATAGAAATAAATTTAACATTCAGAAATAAATTTAGATTAATAAAACACTAGAATTATACTTAAATAATCTCTCAAATTTAACAATTTCTAAACTTTGAAAATTTAAAACATTGACTTATGTGTAATTAACTATATTCTTCCGTGTAATATTCGAAAATGAGTGTAACAAAAACAAACATATAACTCCGTAAAAGGCCTATATGGCTGCTATTAACAATCTCCTTCATCATCCAAGTTCTCCATGGCCTCCTTTGCAATCATGCTCTACCTTTGTTTTGGTTATACACGTATTTGGACTTCTTGATTGTCTCTTCAAGTGTATTAGGATCACCAAATTAAATTTTCTCTAGGTAGAACATAGGAAACCCATTTAGGAACCTTTGTATCCACACATTATCTTTTTTAATATATCCAACACCATGTCCAACATATCTCATCATCTCCAAAAACTTCTTATCATATTCTTCCATGGTCATAGTCCCTAGTTTGAGTTCAAAGAATTCCTACATCTTCTTGTCACAATGGTGCTCATAAAGACACTATTACTAGAAATACTTCTTGAGCCACTTCCAATAAATTCTCCTCACATTGATGCTCTTAAGTTGTTTCATCTGGTCCCAGAAAATAGAAGCCTTCCCTTGTAGGTTGTATATGGAAATTTGGGCTTCTAGATTGGATGAGAAATTGTGTAGCTGAAAGTACTTCCTTATTCATAACAACCAATATTTAATATCTTTTCCCACTTTGTTTTCACCATCACATATTAGTGGCTTGATATTCCTAAGCTCTCTTTGTAATTGGTTTTGCCCATACCTTCTCCTTTGATTTTGGAATGGAGACACTTCTGGGCTACTCTATGATTATTTGAATGCATATGGATTTCTCACTAAATGTGCTAGTGAGTAATGATGCCTTCAATTTCTCGTAGCACTTCTTGAGTGCTTGGATCTTCCATGGTTCTCTTCTTGAATGGACTTTGTCTCCTTCCTCATACCTTGAACCCAATCCATTTTCCATTTTCTTTTGCAAATTTTTTAAGCGCTGTAGTAATTGAGTGTTCAAATGATTTTTATTCTATTGAGCTTTCAACACCCTCTCATTATTATCTCTACAAATATACACCTCCATCTTCAAGCTTCTCATAGTGTATTTCAACTCTAATGGCTTAATCCTTCCTTTGTTCCCATTAGGTTATGTGTCCTTATCTCTTGCTCTGATATTCAAGCTTCTAGCTTCATCTTCATGAGTATAGGGATATTTTCCATCCTCCATTTTATCTCTTCAATGGTACTCTTCAATGCTAATCAAAACTTATCCTTGTTGAAGCATTGATTCTTAAATAATTGTGCATACAATAAAAATTATCAGTTACACCTCAATTATAGGTTTCTAACATTTTTATAAATTATAGAAAATCAATGCACTTGATTAGTTTTTCCTATTAAGGTTATAAGTCTCTTTTTTCTCAAGTTTACAAAATTTGAAATTACTTCTCCCTAATTCGAGCCATCAAAATTATTCCCCTTTGAATTATCCTTTCAATGAATACACCCATGATACTCAATTTGTGATTTTAATCTAGAAGCCATGGCTCTGTACTGCCCTTTATCCAAATTTTGTCAAACACTTAGCCTACAATCTGCATTTTCCCATAATTTTCACAAATCTAACTCTAAAATTCAAGCACTTCTTCATTTACATCTCCATAAGCTACCCAAATACTCTAACAACCTTCCCATTTGGTAATTATAGTACTCAATTCAACATTTGCAAGCCTCAAATACTATTTTCCGCAATTATTCTCATGGGGAAATTTTGTTAAACACTTGTCACGGAAATTGCAATTTCTTCATATACAATTGAATTCTATCCCATACAATCCCATTGTTATAACCATGAGTTCTAATACCATTATATACAATACCCAATACCCCTATTCACTTTGAGGGTATGGGGTACACCCAAATTCAGACTAATTTTTTCTTTGTCACTATATTTCATTATTATGTTATTAACTAATTATCGGATGTAAGCATGAAAGTATAAATTTATGCATCTTAATGTAACCATTCAATTATTCATGAAACCATAATTTATGAATGCAAGTTACTACAAATTGCCAAAATTAAACAAATTGGAAATTAATTCAATCCATGACATAAACCATAATAATTCAACATTAATTCAACACAATTCATAGGTACATTCATGAACAATTATATGTTTCAAAATTGATCATCAACTAGCTGTAGAAGGGGGGCATTCCACCCAACCACACGCTCCCTAATGTACCAATTTTCTCTGCAACAGAAATCACCCCTAAGCTAAGACTATAAATCCACATGGGTGAACTTTTTTTATGGTTGGTTCTAATTCTGTTCTCACACCCCAATTCCGAGGTTCATAGTCAATATGTACACCCACACCAATCTTAATCCACATCCCTCTTCCCCATGAACCTACACACTCCAAGGAATGGGATCCCCTTATCTGCTCAACAATCTTTGAGGCTATCGCACTTTCCTCTAGGGATCCAACACAGGCTAGCAAGGAAATCTCACTACTAGGATTCCAAGGATTATCATTTGTAGCTAAATTTACCATGAAAGTGATTATCATCCATACAACCATAATTCTCACATAATTCATGGTTGTAGCTTTCCATAATTCGGTTACGGTATGCTCATGGAAATTCACTCAAGGACAATTCTCCAATATTCCCAACCAAAGGATAGTTTGAAGGGTAATTCCAACTCCTGATAGTTTGAGTTCTTTGTTAATTTAAATGGTACATGCAACAATCAAACTCCCCTCTTAGACCTTCAACCAAATGATTTGTTTGCATGGGAAAAAAGGTAAATCTTAAGTTGCATGGCATGAAGGGGCCACATATCCTTATGGAAACCCACATAGCCTCTTTCATGCACTAACCCCCAATGTTTATTAAAACAAAGATTAATTAATAATCAAGGGGCATAATTAAAGTTGCAAGGACTTTGGGTTAAATTACTTACTAAGTTCTTTGTCATATCCTTAGCCTACTTAAGCCCCTTGTCTTTCCCCTCTTTTGGAGTCACAAGTCCCCATTTTTTTTTCATTCTCTTCTAGAGACGATAATGTATGTTTTTATTATCATTCAATGTAGAATTTTACATATTACATCATTTGGTTTTTAACCATTCATTACGTCGAAAGTACAACTTTTGACAATGGGCACATTTAATGATCTTTTAACCATAAATTTCAATCATATGGTTATCAATTGAAGATGCTAGCATATTCTTAGTAGTCCTTCCAAATCAATGAACTAAATCTCATGTTCATAACTTTCTAGCATTTTTAAAAGCTTCCCTTAACCTGTTTACTTTTTAACATTTACTTAATATGATTAAGAAATTATTGTGTGACCATCTAATTGCCACATTCAAATGATTAACAAACTTAATTGAAATTACAAATTTACTCCACTATTAACTTTTTATCATTTTATGGTATTAGATTTATATTTGTGCCAAATTTACTTATGACAGCTGCATAATTACAATTCATATTCTTAAGTAGTTTCATATTCTTCATTTCAGCATTCAACAACAACAATTTAGCAACTGTGCTAGTCATATACATTCACAACACTAAATTAATTGAACATCAAAAGTAAAGCGAGGAATGTGATCGTTAATCATCCGAACGATGGGTCAAAGTTTGAATAAAACTATCACCAAGACTAGAAAAAGAGAAGAGGTTGACGATGGGTCAAAGTAGGACAAGTTATGGTGACATTAGATCTCCTGTAAGATTATGACTAAGACTATCGTTAAAACTCAGAATCAGAGAGAAGAGGTTGACGATGGGTCAAAGTTTGACAAATTCACGAATCATGTTGCGAGACTAGGAAATGACCTCAACTTCAACCATTGCCAACCAACCATTAAAGACTCTCAAACTGGAGGCTGATGCTTATCTTGATATTGAAACTCCAAAGTACCACTGTCCATAAGATATGGACAAGTAATGCGAGTCGATTTAATGTAGGGCAACGTCAGCTTGCTGCCTCGTCTAAGGATACATTTCATATTTCACGAGACAGACGTCACAATCACAATTGAGAGTTTTAAAATGATGTTGTAAAAGGGTGTTGTAAGTGTTTTTATTTTTGAAATTCGGTAATATAAATATATAGGAAATCAAGATTTTTTTTATTTAAATTATATTTTTTTTAATGTAAAAATGGATTCAATTTACTGAAAAACTCTTGAAATATTAGGATTTTATAGATTTAACTACTCAAATTTGTAAATCCAACAATATTTAGTTAGATTTCTAGCAAATATCTCTGAAAAATATTAAAAAAAGAAGAAACATAAAACCTAACACATTTAGACTACAACAATCCACTTATACCCCATTACATCAATCACATTTCACTTATATCCCATTACATCAATCACAGAATAGCTAAAACACAATGTAATTAAATATTAAGGAAACTGATCACAAAACCTTTTTTATAAACTTTAAAAGCTTTGTTTAACTGTTATACGAAATGGCTTCTTTCCATGGAATCAGTTAATATAAATTTAGATGAACTATTATTTTTTATTATTTAAAATTCATTTTTCAATATAGAAATGAATTTAGCATCAAAACTCTGACTATATAGCAATAGTCTCTCACTCTGACTATACAGCAATAGTCTCTCAAATCTACAAATCTAACAAATTTACTCCAATTTCCCAAAAAATCATCGTTTCGTAAAATGTTTAGAACTCTGCAAATTTAAAACATTAAACGACTTCTGTGTAATTAACTATATTCTTGCGTGTAATATTCGAAAATGAGTGTAAGAAAAACAAACATATAACTCCGTAAAAGGCCTATATGGCTGCTATTAATCCGTCTGCGTCTGTTCAGTGTCAGGCAGGGTGGGAAAACCCTGTTTGGTTTCGCCAGTGTTCAATTGCGTTCCGAAGTGAACGATTTGGAATGAGAGCCC
>JASDQU010296843.1:14004-25992 GCA_032191745.1 Picea mariana | reverse complement strand
TCGGGACTTGGAAGGTCCTGTGCAGGGTGCAACAGGGATCGCGAACTTCCGATCGGCGAAATCCCGAATTCCGACGGATGAAGTTCCAAAGTCCGACGGCGGTTAATTTGTGTGGGCACTACATAAGAGTCCATAGAAGTCAAGTAAGCTTGTTACTAAAAATGTGGAAGAAAATGGGATAGTTGGAGAGAGATGCCATGCCTAGAATGCCCACAATAGTTGAGGCAATACCTTCAGACTTGCAACCCTGTCATTAACTATCATTGACTACCTTGAGGCCAAGTGTTTTCTGTCCTAGGTTATTACCAAAATGAAGACAACAAATTGGACTCTTTCTACTCACATTGAAGAGCACTAGAAGGAAAGAGTGCTTTGAGGGAATCTTGAGTAGAGAAAGAGTGGGCATTCTTTGTGTTGTGTGGTGTACTAGAAGAGAGTACCATGGTTGTTTTGATAGCTAGAAGAGGGCCTAGAGAGCTCTGTAGTGAGTAGATGGTTTGTTATGAGAGTAATCAGTTGGGTTAAGTGATGTTAGAGCCTCGTAGGATATTTCTTCACCTAGGTGGTATCATGGTATGGCTTAGGGGTGGAATCCATAATTAATTCATATGAATAGACGGAAAATCACTCATTAGTAACCAATTTGATAGACATGGTTTTATTTGCATATAAGTATTCATGCTTGTCTTCTTGTGGAATGCTTTTATGTTGTGCTAATGCATGGAATTTAATGGGTAATGAAATAATTCAAAATATGCATTGTTGTATCCATTGCTCTTTTATATTTCCATATTTTCATATGAATTATACAATTTATTTCTTTTAGAGATTAAATTCGCATGCACATATGGTTAATGAGGCTAAGAAAACTCGTAGGTAGTATTAGTTGGCCAAGTAATGCATCCAAGGACACCACAGGGGGGTTTGGTCCTCTTGTCCAAGGTTTCATTCTTGTTCAAAGATCTATGTTTGAACTTGTTCCACAATTTAACCATGGCCTTGGTTAGGGATGATGCTCACTTTTGATTAAGCTCCTTTGACTATGTTTTTACAAAGAATTGCTTCCCAATTTTTAATAAATATACAAATTAAGCCATTGAAATTTTGTATTTAAATTTCTATTATTAACATGCACTTAGTTATACACATCAATTATTACTAAATATTCATGTAAGTTATTGCTTTGATTTTGTGCTTATGCTAGTTACATATTTAGTTGTACTAACTTGTGCTTATCACCTATGTGTTCCTAGTTATTAGTGAATTGATTTTACACTTTGGCTCTTACAATGAACTCTTTAACTACTTATCATTAGGGAATATGATTGTTAATTATTGTTTAGATTCCATGTTTGGGTTTATTTTATGTGTTAAGTTATTGTTTTGATTTTGTGCTTATGCTAGTTCCATATTTAGTTGTACCAACTCGTGCCTATCACTTATGTGTTCCTAGTTATTAGGGAATGTGTTCCTAGTTATTAGTGAATTGATTTTACACTTTGGCTCTTACAATAAACTCTTTAACTATTTTTCATTAGGGAATATGAATTTTAATTATTGTTTAGATTCCATGTTTGGGTTTATTTTATGTATTTTTAAGTGTATTGGTTTTTGTGTTTGGGTTTATTTAATGTATTTTTAAATATATTGAGTATTTGTTATTGTGAATATTTTTAATTGTTATTGAATATTTATATTAGTTTTTAATTAGAATTTTTTAAATATTTTTGTTGTTGATTATATATTTTAAGTTTATAAAATGTGGAAAATGTTTTATAATAAATAATAATAATAATAATAATAATTAATTTAGTTAAATATCAAATTGATATATGAAATTCTCTTGTCTATATAATAAGAGACTCTCTTTGCAATTGTATAGTGATTTCATTGTATAGTCAATAGAAATGCAAATATCCTATTTTTCTAGAGATTCGAACTTGTAACCTCTAAATAAAAAACTTGATTGTAATACAAATTTGCTCCTAACATGTTATGCATTGTAGCATGTACACAATGCATAAAATTATTAAAAAATAAGACATTTAAAGAACCCAATATATACTAGATGTTGCCATTAAACAACAAAACATTAAATAACCCAATATATACTAGATGTTGCCATTAAACAACAAAACATTAAAGTAAAGATTAAGAATTAATATAGTGTTAACACATGTGTTCTTGAGGCTGAAATAACTTGTTCCAATGTTAATTTTTTTGAAATGCTTAGCTAACTCCTCTTGTGCATGCACCATTTGTTGGTTGCCACTAGCGAATACCCGAGATATTAATTTTTTGGATTGCATGCCTTGACCTTTACTATAATATTGTAAACCAAGAAATAATGCATTCTCTTCCTTTGACAATTTAATGCGAGAAACAGGGTGTTGTCATCTCGATGACTCATTACAATAGTAGCAATAATTACGATTAACAATAACATATGGAACTACACCATGTAGGGTAGGAGCTTTCCCATCAAAATTTGAACCTAGGTCATCATGGTGGCAACTGCCCCAAGTTGTTGCCAGACTATAACCCAAAATAAAATTTCTTACTATTATTTATGTATTTGATTGTATTTAGTTTTTTACTAGTGAATGTCAAAACTAAGCTTTTGTTTTAATTTCATGCATGGGCTCCTGCTATTATCTATGTACGTAATTGTATTTATTTATTGTTAACGAATATCTAGGCTAGCTATCATTTAGATTTGGTACCTTAGTCCTTAGTATAAACATTGTATTCATTTGTTGTTGGTGAATATCTTGTTGGAATTGTGACAACAATAAAATCGGCAAATAGTGGCGGTTCATATAATGATGGTAGTTCTTGAACTGGTGGCAGTTATGTTGAAGTCGATATATATCTACGTAGCCCTAAGAGGCATATGGTAAGTTTTGTAAGCATGTTGTGGGAATATTGTAATCTTTACCTCTAAGCAATAAGAATATTGATACCTTGCGTCATGGATGTTTCCTTGGCATATTGTCAAGGTTTTACCATGTATTCATGTCTTATTGAATGCTTTCAATTATCTTGGTTTTTCCATTATTTCTTCTCAAACAATTTTTGCTGCAAATTTTTATCTTATGTGGGCTCATGTTTCCAACAAGTGGTATTAGAGCATGAGGTTGGCCTCGACTCTCTAGCAAGAGTGGCTTGGGAGTTTCTCTGATGATGGATTAATTATTTGGTTGTGGATATGAATTTTTTTATCAATGAGTTTCTATAAGTGGTAGAGGTAGATCCACTACTTGGATGCCTAGATCTACAAAGAAATGCATGGATCAGAGTAGATGGGAAGATCTACTAGCTAGATGTCTCAATTTGCATGATGAAATGTAGATCTATTGATATTCCTCGTTGATTGCATGAAAATTCAAATAATGAAGAGGATGGGTAAGTGTGAGGAAAGGAACAAGAAATGGGCATCAAAAGTAGTGGGCGAGAATCAAATCGCTAACATAATGAGCCAACAATGGAATCTATTTCCCTCGGGTGTGATGCACATTGGGTTGTTTGTGAGTGTGGGGTAGATGGGCGTTGGGATTCTTTGGGTTGGTCCCCCAACAAGAGAATGCTTGATTGCTTTGGAATTGAAGGAGGGTTCTCCCGTCACGTGCTTCGCATAAAGTGTGAGGCAATGAGCGTCTCTGCCAAGGGATTTTACATTTCTTTACTTCTCAATGCAGACAAATTCAAAAGTATTCACTCTCAAGTAAATTGAATCATCTGTTTATGGATTACACTTTGCCCACTTTTGATTAGCTCAAGCGGTCTTGAGCAATACATGAGATCTCTCCCCAAGTGATCAATTGGGGAGGTCACGGGTTCGACTCCCTTGATCCTCTTGGGGTTAGGCTTTATAATCAGGGTCGACAGTTTACCTTGTTTACCATCCATGAATCATGGAGAAGTACTCGGAGGGTTTTTTGCGAGGAGTGTTAGCTCAAGCGGTCTTGAGCCAGAAGTGAGATCTCTCCCCTAGTGATTAGTCGGGGAGGTCATGAGTTTGACTCTCTTGATCCCCTCAAGGTGAGGCTCTGTAATCAGGGACAACAATTTACCCCATTTATCATCCATGGATCATGAGGAAGTACTCAAAGGGTTTTTCGCGAGGATTTCCTTGGAAAAAAAAACTAGACTTTGCCCATTTTTCTATTTTGTTTTTCTCTTAGTTTTTAGCAAATGCATGCACATGATATTTGCTTGTCAAGCAATAGGTACGCCTAGAACCATAATTCAATAGGTGGATTTCTCATTTGGTGTTTGTAGCAGAGTTGGGTCTAACAACAAGTCTTGGATAGATAGATGGGTGGAATTCGCACAACACGAAATGATTCCGCAGTTGGTAGAAGACGAGTGGTGAGCATGCCCAGAATGGGAAAACACAAAGGAGGCACTACAAACGTTCAAGACAATGCAAGAAGCAGGCGGAGGTCAAAGCAATGGCAAGGCAAGAGGATGGAAACATTTGTAAGTGCTAGTAAAATAAGTAATGAACATGGTGAGTGCATTCCCATGGAGTCTTGAAGGAAATAACAACACTAAATAATAAAATTATTATTATTATAATGGAGTTAAAAATTTAATTACACGTAAATAGGCATACAACTGTAAGACCTGGATAGGCATGCATATCCCTGGTGAATTATCGATAAAGTCTAGACATAGACCTATGTGAGAAGGGAGACCCACCGAATTACTGGACACCATAGTTATAAACTTTGAGGGAGTACGACTAGGATAATTATCCAAGTCAAGTTAACTATTATCTAGTTTTTTGTTTATTAAATTTGTGCCTATATGTATTCAGTGATTACTAATAAATATGAATGGGTTCCCAAGGTTATATATACTTTGTTATACTTCATTTCTTCTTAATCTCTAAGTTAATTATCATTGGATTTCTACAATATTAGAATAATATACTTATGCTTTTATTATCAATTAGATATTTGTTGATATTCAACCATGGTTATAAATAACCTCTTTGAAATTGGAAAAAAAATAAACATAAATCATTTATTTCAAATCGAGAAAGGGATTCAGCATCGTTGTCTTCGACAAATGTATAAAAATATAGGATGATAATAAGCATGCCAACAAAAAACCTATATAAACACTAATTACTTTGTATTGAAGAGAAATTGAAACAAAAGATCTAACATCATTGTCCTCAACCAATATATGAAAACTTATGATAAAATAAACACACCAACCAAAAACTATATGAAGGTTGATTAATATGTCTTTGAAGAAAAGTATTTAAAAAAGAAAGCAACAGCATGATGATCATATATTTTTGGAAAAAAGATTAAAAAGTGAAAAATTGTAATTAGCTAAGTTTGCAGAGATCAAATTTCTGAAAAAATAATCATTAAAATGCTTTTTCCGTTATAACAATATAATTTTGTGTGTGTTTATTGACCAGAAAATTTTATTGGAGCTTTGTGCATAAATACTTGATAACCATAATAATAATTTTAAAAAAAATCCACCATGAATTGGGACATAACTAACAAAAGTCTATCCAACACACAGACAAGTAAAGAGACAAGCCATGAAAAGGGAGGGAAAAGCAACCCACTGGGTCCCACAAACGAAGTAATGGTTTTTTACTTTGAAACATCTAGATTCATAGAATGCATCATAATGTCACCACCAACATAAATATCACTCTTGATGTGGACATTTCAAAGGAAGACCACACAATTGAAAAATTCAGAATTGACATCTAATAAGTCTTGGTCGCTAGGAGAGAACAAATGAGGATCACTATTATTTGTTTTACAATAGAATCTGTGCAGAACTAAGTTTACGATCCAAGCGTTTGAATGTGGATATGTACAGATTTTCATCACATACTTACATTTTAAATATAAGTGGTTGATGTGATCTTAAAATTGTGGTTGATGTGATGTATTTAAATTTAATTACTTAATTTGTTTTGATCAAATCAAAATTTTGATCATAAAATCTTATTTAGTATTACTCTTCTCGTATCATCTGAGAAGTTTTGTAAATAAAAAAATATCTTAACAACTTTAATAGTGAAGATGGTTATAAACTCAATCAATTGTGAAAACTCATCATACATTACCTTATCATTAATCTCCATCTTGTCTTCTCTTCCTTTACTTATTTCATTTATTTATTTAAATATTCCATTTTTACAATTTTACACTTACCAATTGTTAATCATTTTTTAACTTAACTTTGTTACTTATCATTTAACCCTTCCTTTTTATGAAGGCCTTTCTCTTCTTTTCTTACAATCAATCATTATATGCTTTAATCTTTGTCCTTTCTAATGTACTCGTTTTTTATTTATTATTTAATATCTTTATCCTTTCTTTTATTTTACTATCTAAATCTCTATTACTCTTTATGCCATATTTCCTAAATCTAAGTTAATAATGTTTCAATGCTAACCAGTTTTTTTTAATTATTTTTAAATTTTTATTTTATATCCAACAATTTTTTTACAACAATTATCTTTGGATTTTTACTTTTTAAATTTATTTTTGAGTATATTCTTTTCTAATTAGTTAGCTTCTATTGTCTCTAATGATGAGTGGAGTGGAGAACTTTAAAAAAAGTAGTTTGTAAGGGACAAGAATGCCGATACGAGGCGAGAGGATCTCAACGCGGCTAGGGTCTAAACCCTAGCCGCCCCGCTCTGGTTTTCGTTTGCAAGGGCGAGGAAATTTGACGGGAGCAGCCGACCAGGGCTCCATTCGTTTGCAGGGGCGAGGATATGCGACGGGAGCAGCCGATCAGGGTTCCTCGCACACAGAGGCGCGATTTAGCATTCTTGAGTGGCCTGAGTGCGCCAGCGACTTTGCATGCGTAATCGTTGCGACTTGGTGCTGGAGGTCGACGACCATGGCCTCAGATTCGAATGCCAAGAGAGGAAATGACCGGTTGGAAGCATTCAAGGCGCTAGTTCGCTTGGCAAGACCCAAAACCAAGCCTCCTTCCTCGTCTAAGTTTGTTAAGAAGATGGAGGAGATCTCTTCGCTGGAGCTATCTCCAGAGGAGCCTTGCAATCTTGCCCTCCTTTTTGCAAAAACGACCCTCATCGGAAAGTTTACGGGGTTATGGCCTAGCCCCAAATCGGTGGAGGCATGGATGGATGATCGTTGGAAGTTGTTGATACAAGGAAAAGTTACTTTGTTCACAGTAGGCAGGGTTTTTTTTGTCTTTGGTTTCGCGAGCAAAGAGGACTGTGATCTAGTTTTCAGATCTGGACCCTATTTCATGGGGTCGAGAGGACTATTCTTAGCCCCCTAGACTCTTGACTTCAATCCCGAAGCCGAGATCACTGCAACCCCTGTTTGGGTTAGGCTGCCTCACCTTCCCTTGCACCTCTGGGGGACAAGATCTTTGGAGGACATAGGAAACAAGCTTGGGCGTTTCCTGGACAGTGCGGAACCGAAAGGGGACCAGTTTACCTGCGCTCGCATATGTGTTGAAGTTAACCTCGAGAAAGGTCTTCCGGAAGCCATTAACCTCTCCCTAGGGGAATGGTGCCATATCCAAGAGTTGGACTACAAGCAGATTCATTTTAAGTGCCTCCGGTGCCATGCTTATGGCCACTTCACACGAAGCTGCCCCAAAGCCTCAGAGAAGTTGGGACCAGCCAAAGAAGATGATTTTCAGCCTGTAACTAATCGACGAAGGCAGTCAAGGAGAAAGGATCCACTAGCCCAGGCCCCGAAGGCCACTCACTCAGCAGAGGCAACCCTAGCAAATAAAAACAGCTTTGATGCACTAAATGAAGATGAAGCCCTAGAACCAGAAGCAACAACAGTCAAGGAAGATCCACCGGCAGATGATAGCCTTCCGGAATCCACCCCCCCAAATTCAGCGGCAACGAGAGAAATTCGAGCTTCAGATCCGGAACCCTCTGCCCAAGCAGGTCTGATTGTTACAGTCCCCTCTAGCGGCTCTGGGGGAACTTCTGAACCTAAAGATAATTCAGTCCCGTCTCCACCCCTTACCCGAGGGTGAAAGACCAATAAAGCGCGCAGAGAAAAGGAGGCGGTCTCCAACATTTCGATAGGTTCTCAGAAAAAGCTGGACCCCTACATTAAGGGGAAAATTTCAGCTCAYRCGATATAATGTWTTKCTTYYGCCTTTTSYTRTGCTCACAGTTTGTGAGAATTTACTCATGTCTGCATTCTATGTCATATTCTCGAATTAGCTCAAGGAGCAAAGGGGAATGGTCTTCCAAGACATTTATAAGAAGGTTGGCAGCACTGTTAGAGGTCACCAACCTTCTTCAGATTTGTATCTTTCCAATTCTGGCAGGCCAAAAAGCCGATTAATGCAACATAACTGTTTTCGTTAAAAAAAAATGATGAGTGGAGTGGAGTGTCCACTCAAAAAGTTGGATGTTTCAAAACTATCCATACAGTTTAGTTCCAAAAAAATCTATAATAATTATGACCAAATGTAAAAACATACACACTTAGATAACCTATTTCAATATCATTTGATCACATTATACATCGAATAATACATAACAATGATAAGAAATTTTTTTCTTCTTCTAACTATAGATAATTCACATGATCCATAAACAACTTAATTGATGATGATTTATGGTATCATACTAATTTGAATTGCACATATAATATTGAATAATTCACATGGTCCATAATCAACTTAGTTGATTATAAATTATGGTGCCATACTAATTTTAATTTGAATTGCACATATAACATTGAATAATTCACATGGTCCATAATCAACTTAGGGATTATGGTGCCATACTGGTTTGAATTGCTACATATAACATGTAGCATGTGCAAAGCACATGCACGATATCATGTGCCAAAACACATGTCTGTGTCTTTATTATTCAACCCACCAAGCATGCTCTTTCATGAATATGAAGTGTTACCTTCTGCAACTAGTGATTTTTTTAGTTGTCATGGTGAATTTACGGAATTTTTGCAAAGCGCATTTTTGGCTGCAAGGTGTCCACTTGTGACCATAAGTAAAGTTAGTTATTATCAATACGACACTACATACAATCTCTTTTATGCTGATCCATGGTATTATTCTCTTTTTAAACAATGTTTAGTAGTTTTGTGTATATAAGTTGATTGGTTCGATGAGATGATTAAGAGATAAGTTTTGTATTTTTTTTATTGGAATTCAAATCTTTGATAAAATTTTGATATGTTGTGATAAGGTTAGAAAAATACATGTCTATTATGCCTATTATGCCTAGAAACGTTTCAATCTTTCCTTAATTATAAAGTATTGATATATCTTTACAGATTATTGAATATACTCGTAAATTATAATAATAATCAATTGATTTGATATCAAATCTAACCAAATCACTTCAACAAATCCCATGGATTTTTTATTTTTTTTTATATACTTTTCCTTTCAAAACCACTATGATAAGAATGTGGTTAATAAAAAACAAGCAATGTGCTTATGCAACTTACAATAAAGTTATATTCTATACTTGTAGCATGTTTGTCGAACTGTTTTTTTTTTACTTTTACACTTTTAATAGCAACATGTATTAAGGTGTTTAATAGCAACATGTATTAAGGTGTTTATAGTAAATGATTAATTAATTAAATTTAATAATAATTTAAAATATTATTAAAAATTAAAATTTTGTTACAAAAAATATATTTTATATGGGAATTGTTTTTGCACAACATTAAAGTTTGAATGTGCCATGTTAATTATTTTGTTAAATGTATCATGTATTCTTAATAATAATAATAATAATAATAATAATAATAATAATCTATTTTTAAGGTCACGATCAAGCCAGCACATCAAATTGGTGTATGAGACCCCCTTGTTTGTGGGACAAGGGACCCTCCTCCGCCCAACGATTTGATTGGTAAAGTCTACGAAGGTATACATACCCTACCCCCTCTGGATTTGAACTTGTGACCTCTTAAAAGGAAACACATATTCTTAACCATTAGGCTCACTCAGGCTGTATTAGTGTAATAGTGTAATACATATGATTAAGTAAGTTTATTTGATAAATGAATAAATAGTATAATAGTATTAGAAACAATTAAATTATATATAGTCTAAGTGAACTTAATGGTTAAGAACATATATTTCTTTTAAAATATATCACAAGTTTAAATCCAAAGGAAGATAAGATCTATATAACTACTAGCTCATCTTCTTTAAAAGTAAATAAATAAATTAATAATCAAAAACCTAAAAACATATATCAAGAATTCTTATAAATACTATTTAAATTTAACCACATTTTAGTTTTGAAGTAAAATCTACCTTAAAAACAATATATAAAAATCAAATAAACTAAAAAAATTAAAAAACTATTTATAAATTTAAATGGATACTTTCAAAACTACTTATAAGAATTTATATATGTACTTTTCAAAGTTATGTGATATCCCAAATCTCCTCTCTGTATTATGAAACAACTCACAACACTTAAGGTCATACAAAGATAACAATAATATAATAATATATGATTCAATCATACTCATAGAAACATATTAGAAAAATTAGTTAATTATTTATAATATTTTGACATATTTTTTCATGCATTTAATTCTTTGCTTTTTAAAATAATTTTTATATTAATTTAATTATGATTAATTTAATGGTTAAGTATATTTAAATCATAATTATTAAGTATAAATATGGAAGATAATTATTCAAATTTTGTAATGTATTGTAAAATAACTATACATTGATAAGTTAGAAGATTGCTCAGAAAAAGCAGGTTGTGTCGACCCTACTCTTACTAGTATAGTCATCAATCTCTTTTTTATGCCAATGATATCGTTCTTATGACAAAGAGTCCCCATAATCTTGGAAACCAACTAAAAATCCTCATGGATTTTTGCTCCAATATGGGTATGATTGTTAATACTGATAAGACTAAGGTCATGATTATTAAATCCAATAAGATCCCTTATGATACCTTCGTATATGACAACAACTTGGAGGAAGTGACTTCATACAAATATCTTGGAATTGATATTCACCACAAGCTCAATTGGAATTATAGCATTGAGAAAATGATTATTGGGGTATGGAAAGCTTATTATGGGCTTTGAAAACAATTGTAAATCAATTGATCTTTGGAGTTGGGATAAGAAGAAACTCCTCTTCGAGACTCTTGTTACACCTGTTATTCTTTATGGATGGGAAGTCTTGGGTTGTAGTATCTCTCGTGAATCTTGGAGAAAGATAGAGCAAATACAAAAGAATTTTATAACTTATAATCTCAAAATTAAAGGAAATACGCCCTATTTCATCCTCCTCTTAGAAACAAGCCTCTCCCCCATTGAGAGCATGGGTATGCCTAATGTATAAGAACAAGTTAAACAACATGGAAGAAAAGAGGCTTCCTAAAATTGCTTCAAAATCGAGTCATAACCACCATCGACTCAAGCGAGGATGGCATAAAGATGCCTGGTCTTGGATAAACTATTGGGGAATCATGGAAGATGCCATTTTGCAGAATAAAGATACTGTTAAAAAAAAAGTCAAAACAAAATTTAAGGAGAAAATGTGGTGTGATAAAGAGTTAGAGGAAAAAAGAAAATTAAGGTATTATAAGGATGTAATCAACCCTAATCTAGAAGATCAAAATTATCTATCTATTTTTCTAAGGGTAAAGAAAAAAAATAAGCATTGCTAAGATAAGAACAAATTCTCACGAGCTCCATAGTGAAACTAGGCATTGGTCAATTCCTAAAACGCCATGTGATGAAAGAATGTGTCACCTTTGTGACACTAAGAAGGTTGAAGATGAAAATCACTTTCTCTTAGATTGTCCAGCCTATACCCATATTAGATCTCATTTTCAAAATATTTGTCACACTACCAACCTTCCTAACCTCTTAACTCATCAAAAGTATGGTGATCTTGGAAAGCTCCACTTAATGTTTTTCGAGCACAAAAGAAAAATTCTAAAGAATCACAAGTAATCACTTACCCTCTTAA
>JASDQU010296841.1:1060-14101 GCA_032191745.1 Picea mariana | reverse complement strand
TCGCGAAAAAACGGGTCCTTCGTAAGTAATAAAGCATTACTATTCTGGCCACGAAAGTTCTCTCAGAGTCTTATGATTTTTTTGGAAGGAAAGAAAAGAAAAAACAGCTCTTGATCATAAGTGTCAGATTTTTCCAAATTTGTGTAAAGTGAAAAAACAGGGGTGGCTCCAACAGTGGATATTAGTGGCCACCCACCTATTCCAACTGACTCCTCATGTCCGTTTTTTGTTCAACATGTTATTCTGTACTACTTTGTAATTGTGGGTTCTACACTTATGGTGTTGTCTTAATCCCCACACATCCTCTAGATGGATATAGGTTCCCTCTCGCATAATCCAACTGGCTTATTTTGTATGTTTTCATGTCATCACATCTTGTTGTACTTCCAGGGCCGTTTTGGGGCCCTAAACGTTGTTTTTTGGCTCTCCATAGTCAAATTGTAGAAAAAAGTTAGATTTTGATGGCAGAATGTGTAGTTCTCTAAAAGACATTTCCAATGGGCTATCACACGCCTAAAACGGAGGTCGTATGCAAAATTTACAACCCTGGGAAGTGTAGGTACCAAATTACACCAACTTACCCATAGGGCCCACATGACTTTTGGCGTTTCACCTTCTACGATTAGGTTTTTGGATGTCTAGGGTTTGGGCATTCATGAGTAATATAAAAAAGGCCTCTGGAGCCTCATTGTAATCCATTATGCTCAGATGGATGCGCATAGAAGCCACATATATTCTCAGAGATAGATACCACCATTTGAGCAAGTGTTTCAGTTTTGCAATTTTACAGTTTCAACCTATTTCATTATTTAATAGAAGATATTATTCACTGGATATCTGTGTTATTCTTCATATCTCTGTGTTTATTGTATTCAATCTTTTAATCAGTTTGTTCTGTTCCTAAATCCAGATCAGTGGTGATCGTGGTGATTGATAGAAAGACAGATACCAAGGAGGTCCTAGAGATGGATATGGGAATGGTCATGGATGAGGATATGGAGGAGGGGGGGGCAGACCCCCCACTTGTTTCAATTGCAGAGAAATTGGCCATGTATCAAGGTTTTGCACCAAGTCATGCATACTCTGTGCATACTTCTATAGTCTCGAACATGTGATAGAAGAATGTATTGACTTAGTGAAGAAGTCAGAAGAAAAGAAGATGCATTGCAATATCGTGCATGCAAAGCCACACAAAAATAAGAAGAAAGGTGAGGAAGTCGATGTCTGGGTGGTAACTCGAGGAGGAACAAAGACAAGTAGGGACTTTGAGAAGGATAATAGATTGGGTCAAAAGCCAGAGGGGAATATCAAAAAGGTGGAACATCCTGCTCCTAAGTTCGATATTTCCCAACAAAAGAAATTTCTACGTGACGTGCAAAGAGCCATTGAAGAAGAAATAGCACATGAAGAATTGTAGTGTGTGACCCAAAGATCACTGGAGGAGGCTCAAATTTGTGAAGAAATACAACAATAAACAGAAAGGTTGCTTGAGGAGGCATGGATCCATGAAGAGGTACAGAGGGCGACCCAAAGGTCACTGGAAGAGGCTCGTGCTCGGGAAGAGATGCAATGCATGACACAAATATTGTTAGAGGAAGCTCGTATGTGAGAGGATATGAAGCGGGCAACCCAAATGTTGATGAAAGAAGCACACAAATAAGAATATCTATGACACACCTAGAAAAAAGCAATTGAGGAACACCAGCTTGAGGAATTGAAGCACATAGTGTGTGAAGAATCATTGCAAGACTTGGTTCACGAGACAGACACTGCAGATCAAGTAAGTAATTTCTTACATTGTTGTTTGAGATTGGTCAGTGATCGTGATGTTGTGATTAAATTGACATGGATGCTAGCCACTTGTATGGGGGCAGAGCTGATGAATCAAAACATATCAGCTCCCCTACTAGAAAGGGAGGTGTGCCAGGTTAGTAAGAAGAAATGCATTGGCATAGAATTCAAGATGACCTTTGAGCTTGGTGGTTATGAGATGGACGATGTCATGTTGGATTTTGGATTTGACGTGAATATTCTTTCAAAAAATTCCTGGGAGTTGATGGGTAAGTTGAGTCTAGTCTGGTCACCCATTCAATTGTGGTTGGAAAATCAGTACAAGATCTACCCTATAGGTCGACTAGAGAAATTTTAGGTGAATATAGAAGGGGTGAAAACAAAATATGAATTTGAGGTCATAGAGATTATGGATGGCTTTGATATGTACCCTGAATTGCTTGACATTGATTGGGCCTTTGACAACAATGTAGTTTTTAATTTGAAAAAGAGGTAGATGTCATTTGAGATAAACACCCTGCGTGTGATCGCACCTCTAGATCCGAATGAAGGAGACAGATAGAATGAGCCACTAGATGAGGATGCATGGATATCAATAATTGTAAACATTTATAAAATCACTAAGTACATGGAAGACTATATCAACCCCACTAAATATGGAGAGTTAAGTTGGCCAAGCATCAATTCTTATGACACTGACTCTGGAGATGCCATGGAAAGGTGGAAAAACAAGCTAAATGAAGTCTCCATTTGCATATTAGTGAGGATAATGAAAGTAGTATGTTAGATAGGATATAAGCTATGTGATTCCCCCGTATTTGATGGGATAAGGTTAGTAGAGGAAATCCTAATACAGATGGAGAAGGTCATCCCCGTGGAATAGAGGATCTAGGCCATGGATGCAGTGGTCCAAGGGACACCTACACAATGGTGGAAAACACATCATGTGAATATTCATAGTTGGGCGCAGGTGGTTGTGTTGATAAAATTTTGGTTCCATCCCAACGTCTATTTCGAACTGGACAATTGGTACAAGGGTACTAAGGATCCCCAAGAACACATTTATTTTTGTGAATGATGTTGGAATTCTAAGAATATTCCTCGAACCCAATGGGTCCATTAGTTCATCCATACTCTGGATATGGTCCCTAGAAGCTGGTATATTTAGGAGGAACTTTGGAGGAAATCGATAGATTGGACCCATATGAGCTCCTGGTTTTGCGTAACATTTAACTTCACCACAAAAGATTCATCTCAAAGAGAATCCCTCCTCCGTATTTAGGAATTTATATGTCATCATTGTCCAAAGGACACATCATCAAAGGTGTCATGCTCGTATCATCAACCAGTGGAAAAATTGAAAGAGGTTTTCCATTGTTGAATGGTCGATGTAGACAATGTTGATGATGATGACCCACAAGGCATAAAGATCAAAGAATCTAAAGGAGAGTGTGCATTAGAAGGGAAAGTATTAGAGGTGACAATTCTAGAATGTAGTGGTTCAATTAAGACAAAGAAACATAATATTGCAATTGAGGAAGGACCCAAAATGGCCATCATTGGAGACTATTGGGATAGGGAGACTCTCACTCAAGTGGTATACTTACTCAAGGAATATGAGGACTTGTTTCCACATAGATTTTGAGAAATGAAGGGAATCATCAAATCATCGAGGGCCATGAAGACTTATCTTAAGTAGGATGTCAAACCAGTCAAGAGGAGGCCTTAATAGTTAGATCCCAAGTACAAGGAAAAAATGCACAAAGAGTTGGATCTGATGTTGGTTGTGAGGATTATTGTTCCTGTAGAAGATTTTGGTTGGATTAGTCCTATGTTTGTGCAACCTATGAAGACCAATGATATTCAAATCTATTTATATTTGAGAAGTCTCAACACAGCCCGTTTCCATGACCCTTTCCCTACACCTTTCACAGATGAGGTGTTGGAAAATGTTAGTGGCCAGGAAGCCTACTCATTTACAGACATCTTTTCAGGGTATCATCGGGTTCAGATCGCAAAGGAGGATCAAACCAAAACCACCTTTGCGACAGAATGGGGGTGTTTGTGTACACTGTGATTCCTTTTTTCTTAAAAAATTCCCTCACAATATTTTCTCAGGTAGTGGTCGCAACCTTCAAGGAATTTATCCAAAATTTTCTCGAAGTTTATTTGGATTATTGGATAGTGTTTAGTTTGTTGAAGGAACACATGTAATCTCTTCAGTTGATGTTGGATCCATGCCTCCATCTCTAGATTACATTGAATTTGAAGTGCATCTTTTTTACACCCTTTGACACAATATTGGTTCACGTCATGTGCAAGGATGGATTTCTAGTAGATAAAGCTAAGATTGTTGCCATATTGGACATGGTGGCCCCCACTTCTCTCTACACATTATGTGTGACATTGGGTCATACAAGATATTATCAATGGTTTATTCAAAATTATGCCACAATTTATGCCTCGTTGGAGAAATTGTTGTGCAAAGATATTAAATACAATTAGACACCATAATTCCATGAAGCCTTGGATACTCTCAAAGAAAAACTTGTCAGTGCACCAATTCTGGTTTTTCCTGAGTGGTTTAAGCTATTTCATGTCCACATAGATGTCTCTTCCATTGCATTGGGTGCAGTTCTTACGAAGCCAGGTGAAGGGTAATATTGACCATCCGGTATATTTTGTTAGTTGCAATTTGTTTGATGAAGAAAATAATTATACTACAATAGAGTGTGAGGGGCTTTCCATGGTATATGCATTGTAGAAGTTTCTCCATTACTTGTTAGTGACCCCTTTAAAAGTATTTACAAACCACTCTGTACTCAAATATTTGGTCAACAAACTAGTATTAGGAAGGAGAATATGACGCTGGTTGTTTCTCTTCCAAAAGTTTTAGTTTGAAGTTGTGGTCAAGCCGGGTTGTGGAACAGATCATCTATCTCGAGTTGAGATTGGAGAGGCTAGTTGAAGCCTAGATGATGAATTCCTATATGTGCAACTCTTCTGGGTCGAATCAATTCTTCATTAATTAGCCGATATCGTTGAATTTCTCATGTCCAGATAGCCTCCACTAGGGTATACCTAGACCCAACGTCGTCAACTGGTAACTTGTAGTGCATATTATTAGATAATTTTTGGGAAGTTGTATAATTTGGGTGCAGATGACATCCTGAGACGTTGTGAATTAGAACATGAATGGGACCCCATTCTATATGAAGCACATGAGGGTATTCTCAGAGGACACAATGAAAGTAAGGCTACAACGTGTAAGGTTTTGTGCACAGGGATTTGGTGGCCCTCACTCTTTGCATATGCCAAGGAATATTGTAAGCGTTGCGACGTGTGTCAACGAATTGGAAATCCCTATTGGAGAGATGAGCTTCCTTTGTTTTTGGTGATCACGCTAGAGTCATTCGACAAGTGTGCAATAGATTTTGTGGGTCCCATCACCCCCCTGCATGTCACACAAGGGTGCTCTACATCATTACAACTACCAAATATCTAACAAGATGGGTCTAAATCATGCAAATTAAAGATTGTACAACTCAATCTGCTGTGCAATTCATTTTTGAAAATGTGATTACTAGTTTCGGTCGTTGACGGGTGATGAAGAGCGACCAGGGATCACATTTTTTGAATGAAACTATTAAGAAACTCATGCAACAGTTCATGATCCATCACCACAAGAGAATTCCCTATCACCCTCAAGATAATGGTACAGTTGAAGCTTTTAATAAAATTTTAGAGCATGCTTTAACCAAAGTTTGTAATGTGCTTTGTGATGACTGGTTTTAGAGGATCCCCACAGTATTATGGGATTATCAAACAACATGAAAAAGGATGACAAAGAACACACCATCCAGATTGGTATATGGAAAAGAAGCAGTCATGTTAGAATTTGTCGTTCCTAGCCTCTGGGTTACCTAGAAACCCAAATGACAAATGAACAGTCCCTCCAACACAGGTTAGATAAACTCATGGAGATAGAGGAGGATTGTATGATGGCGGGATTTATCCAAGTGGTTGAAAAAGAGCGACATAAGGCATGACATGATCGCAAACAAATATTTACAACACCATGGCAAGCTACGTATGTGTTGGTTGGGTCCTTTCTGGATAGTCTACATCAATGATGTAGGTTCCGCCAAGATGACAACATTACAAGGACAACCAATCAAAAGACTTATTAATGGTAGTAGATTGAAGGTGTACTACGGTCCGCAGGGGTAAGCAATCACTTAGCTCCTTATTTCATCCCTACGGTTTTGTAGAGTAGTTGTAGTGTAGAATGTGAAACATGTAGAGGATTAAATGTTTGGAATAATTTTCCTTTTTGGTAGCACAAAGTACACCCCAATCACATAGACCAATTGGATGGAATGAAAATTTTATAGATTTCCTAGATTTCCCAACATAGGTTGTTGTTATGGAATAAATACAAGGTCCTGGATCTAACCACGAATTCACACAAGGATCCATTGAGTTCCATGGAAATCTGGTTCATTGAAAAGTTAAGCAATCTAATTTGGGAAACTCGCACAAGGCATAGGCACGCAACCAGTTATGATGCCACTTTCCACAAGGAACATCACCAATACGACGGATCTGAAATTTGATCTCCCCATATATGATGCTTTGTTGCCACTTTATAAATATTCTCCAATCCATGCCCTGAATTGGACCTTTATATCATCCCCACTTTCCCTTTCCCCCAGCCTCCACTTTACATATACCACCTCCCCTACCCACTCATTAAAAAAATTATCCATGCCCCACGCTATCCCACCCCTGCCAATGACTTCCTCCATCTTTCACTTGGAGATTCCCACCATTCACCCCTCTTCATAATTTTTTCCCATTTTTCTTTCCAGCGTCCCATTCATGCTGTGGCTTAGCAGACTGTCCATACTCTATCCCTCCCAATTTGGTTAGGTAGTCCGAGAACCCACAGTTTGGTTTTCACAAGATTGTTAATTTATCATCAGCTTCTCAATAGAAGTTACACCCCCTTCTTCCCAAGTTTGACAAAACCCAGGTCTACATAGTTCCCTGAACTATGCTTCATACTTGTGATAGTTCACCAGATCTCTAAGATTAAATACGGTTTGACTATTGCCATGGATAATCACCTTTGCCAACATGAATAGCCCAAAGTTGCGAGCTCTCCATTCTACCAAGCTATTAGGACCTTGTCTTATGTCTTGTCTTACCATAGAAAAAATACAAGAAGAGGATGATGTTCTCTCTTGAGGGAGCTAAAGTTTCTTTTTTCATACAACAGGGTGGTGTCTCAATGGTTTTCTTTAAATAGAAACCTCATTCATCACCATACACACCATCGAAGGGAAGAGTCGACCCTCTAGCCACATGAACTCCACCAACATGTTTGAATCAGTCTTGGATCAGGCTCAGGTTACAAGTTATAGCTACATCCCAGTTACATGATTTTCTCTTTCTCAAACCCAGCTGCAACCACAGTTAGGTTTGAGACTTTGGCCTGGTAATGATGATTTTCTCTTACTCAAAACTATCCTGTCAGTTGTGGAAGTCATTGCATGGGGTAGTTGGCTCAAGGAATACACAATCAATAGTGGTGGGGGCATGTTGGCACCCAAATGTTTTGGTTAATGTCGTGTGAACACAAATGAAGTTGTGCATGCCCATTCTAGTTTTTTGTGCACGTAAGCCAATGCATGGAGAATGACATGAAGTGCACGTTGGACCAATTTTTAATATTGTGTGCCAATCCCAAGTTCTATCAAATGTGTGTTGGTACAAGTTTTGATGTGCACCAGAAATCAAGAAGATGCACGTCGAAATCAGGAAAGGAATCATCGATGAATCTTCTCGAATGATTACTGCCAGCAACACAAGCGAACGTGGAGCTAGAAAAAGATGAGTTGGAAAGGTAGTTAATATTTCCCTAACTCTAGAAAGGATACACGGAATGCAGGTAGGAACCAGAAGCATGGGAGATTGTTAGTCAGTAGATAAAGTGGAGAAGAACTGAAAGAGACAGAGCTCCTAATCAAAGAAATCCATAAAAGGGAGAAACGACAACCTAAATAGAGTTTGAAACTCACTTAGAGGATTCAATTAGTTTTATTTTAATTTATTGTTGAGATTGATCTGATCCTCTATAGTATTGTAATGTTGTAATGCTTCTGAATATAGTTATGATTCTTATATATGTCTAAAGTCTAAAAGGATGTGCACATCAAAATGTATTGTAACTATGGGGTATCATCTTAAGATTACATGAGACTTTGTTGTTGTCAAGTATGGTTTCCTTAATATATGCCTATGTTTAATGGAATGAAAGGAGTAATAATGTTGCATCAATTTTGATCTATCATGTGTCATTCATGTGTTATTTAGATATGTGTGCATATTTTTTACATATTGATAATAGTAAGCTTTCACTAATAGAGAGTATGAATGTCATCTTGGATGGATACCTGTGTATTTAGTCCTTCATTCCCGTCACAAGACCAGATGGTCTCTATTATCCTCATTGTGTCTCAGGTGAGACTTTCTTGGGCCTTGGCTAGATATTGATATGTCGATGCTTTAGGGGTTTTGTTGGTCAACTTAGGATGAACCTTGGGTCTAAAATACCTAGCATTAAGAAGGACATTCACAAGCATGAAATGGCCCAACAAATAGTTCTGTTGTTGGGACCTAAAAGTATTGTACTGAAGGATGAAGGCAAGAGATGAGGTGGTATCCATCTCAAGAGGAAATTCAAGAATGGATAACTGCAAAGGAGAATGAGTTTTCCATGTGAGAAATTCAGGGTTTGAGAGTGAATGTGAAGAGATAGAAAGATAATTATCTCTACACTGATATGCATGAGATGTTCTTTGTTGAATTTACATGTTTGTTGTATGAATGGATGAAGAGGAAAATCACTACCAACTCTACTTTGTGGCCTCTAGAACCAGTGGTTTGGGATCAAGCCACACTTGATAGATTGAAGAAATTGGATAATAAGTGGACTCAGTCCAATGACTTTTGGTTTTCTCGCATTGAATTTGTTGTGGAGTACATTGATTCTTTCAGCGAGGATGAAAGAAAATTCATAGAAGGTTTGAGAAAATAAATGTTGGAATAAATTCCGCTCTGGATCAAGATGTTGTTCATGGAGAAAAGGCTGATGCACATGGATCCTGATAGGATGGCTAAGTATACTCCCCTAGCACATGGGGGGCGGGGGGGTGGTAAAACGACAGGGCAAAAATGAGAGAGGAGATGGATCTATTGAGGAGGATCCAAAAGTTTCTAAGAATGAGGTGAGGAATGAGATGGACCTAGAAGAGAAGAGGAGAGAAAGATCTGAGAGATATGCAAGAACAATTTATCTAAGAAGGAAAGCATTAAAAATATGTGGAAAGAAGTTAGCTAGTAGTGCATGATGAGGGTTCAATTCTAGGATAAAGAGAAAAGAGACTGCACCCAAAGGAAGTAGAAAAGAGTGTGTTGTTCCAGAGAGGAGAAAATATGAAGAGAGGCTTGCAAAGAGGTGAGGTGTTGAGGACAGGGTGTTCAGTAGGGATACCAATAGTAGTGGTAGTAGTGGTAGGAGTAGTAGTAGTCCCAGGGTCCCAGGTGACGAAGTTTGAACCCCTTGGATGTTGTGGAGTGTCACAATCTCATAAGAAGATGAGGCATAGAGTAGAGGTGCAGGAGAAGGTAAGGAAGACAGAGGATCCCCTAGTGGTGGGTGAGAAGAGATGGTCTTACGCAGTTTCAGGTAGGAAACTATTTGGGTCCCCTCATAAGAAATGTCAGAAGGAGATGGAATTACACCCCCTTTGAACCACCCCCCTTGTGCGTTTGTAATCAAGAAGAAATAAAAATAGATAGTGAAGCGATTGAAATAGGAGAAAGAGGAGAAGAAAGAGTAGAAGGAGATAGAAGATAAGAGATGAGTGAAGAATAAGGCGAAGTTAATGCTAGTTCACCAGGAATACTATCGGTATTGAGGAGTTCGACATTTAATAGTTTGATCAGAGGAGTTAGTTCAAGGTTGACAATGGTGAATCAGGATAGAACCCTAAGGCTACCCATGTTCCATGGAACAGGTAAAGATGACGTGTAACAACATTGGTTCACATGCGAAGCAATATGGTCTATGAAGCGAATCACACGTGAAGCAACAAAGATTGTGCAGTTGGAAACCATGTTCAGGGATATAGCCTTGATGTGGTACATGAAGTACAAGGCCACTATGCCAATAGGATAGGCAAGGTATTTGATAGAGTTCAAGATTGATTTATTGAAGGAATTTCAAAATCCAAAGTTTGAATCTCAATGTACTACTGATATCAAGGAGATTAAGCAACAATAAGGAGAAATCGTGTGGGATTATGACCAATGATTTAAGAATTTGTTATATAGGACGATGTTCTAGATTCAGGATGTACAACATAGAGAGTGGTTTATTGTGGGGTTTCTTCCCCATATCTAAGTTCTTCTCACCCAACAGAATGTGGTGACTCAAGAAGAGGTAGTAGAAACTGCAATGTGACTAGATGCTACACCAGGAGGGGTAGATACACCGATAGGGTTGGTGTAGGTGTAGTCACAACTAGCCAATACAACGATGCAATTGCAAGATATCGAAAAGATAAAAGTTGTGTGTGAGCACATATGGTGTACCACATGTCGCTCTGAGGGGAATTGTAGGCATGAGTTCCCTGTACTTACGAATTAGTTGGCGATGAGCGCACATGGTTCATTCCCAACGGGGTCTTAGATGGAATGGTGTGAGTTATGCCGATAGTGGATCCATGTACCACTCTGTTGCCCAACTATGAAAAAGTATCAAAATACACATCATACTCCATTCTGTGAGTTCTATAAATCCATGGGACATGATGTCCATAATTAACGGGCACTCTAGCTGACGCAAGACAATACCCATGATGTGTTCTAGGTACAGGAAGAACATAAGGGTGGTGATTGTGGTGGTGTGGAGAGAGGCGGATACCAAGGAGGTCCCAGAGGTGGATATGGGCATGGTCAGGATTGAGGCTATGGAGGAGGGGGAAGGAGACCCCCCACTTGTTTCAATTGTGGAGAAATTGGCCATGTATCAAGGTTTTTCACCAAGACATGCATACTCTATGCATGTTGTTATAGTCTCAAACATGTCATAGAAAATTGTCTCAACTTAGTGAAGAAGTGGGAAGAAAAGAAGACGCATTGGAATATGGTGCATGCAGAGCCATGTAGAAATAAGAAGAAATATGAGGAATTTGATGTCTGGTTGGTAACTTGAGGAGGAGAAAAGACAAGTAGGGACTTCGAGCAGGCTGAGAGCTCAGGTCTAAATTCAAAGGGGAAGATCAGAAAGGCAACACAAGCCCCTCCTAAGTTTGATACTTCCCAAAAAAAGTAATTTTTGTGTGATGCACAAAGAGCCATTGAAGACGAAAGAGCATGCAAATAATTACAACGCGCTACACAAAGATTATTGGAGGATGCTCGAATCTGTGAATAAGTACAGTGAGCGACACAAAGTTTGTTTGAGGTCACTAGAAGAGGCTCATGGCTGGGAAGAGATGTAGTGCACAACACAAAGATCATTGGTCGAAGCTTGTTTACATGAGGATATGTAGCGCACAATGCAGAGGACGATGGAAGAAGTGTGCAAACAAGAAGATCTTCTACGCATGAGAAAAGAGAAATAAAGGAACACCAGCTTGAGGAGTTGAAGTGTGCAACACGCAAAGAAGCATTGTGGGACTTGGGTTGCGAGCCAGACATTGCAGATCAAGTAATTAATTTATTACATTATTTTTTGAGATTGATCAGTGATCATGATGTTTTGAATAAGTTGTCATAGATGCTAGCCACTTGTATGGGGACGAAGTTGACAGATCAAAATATGTCAAATACCCTACTAGAAAGGGAGGTGTGCTAGATTAGAAAGCATAAACACATTGGAAAAGAGTTCAAGATGATTGTTAATTTTGGTGGTTATGACATGAATGGCGTCATGTTGGATCTGGGATCCAATGTGAATATTCCAATGAAAAAATCCTCGTAGATGTTGTAGAATCCAAGTCTAGTCTAGTCACTCATCCAATTGTGGTTGGAAAATCAATACAATATATACCCTGTAGGTCAACTAGAGCAATTTGAGGTTAATATATAAAGGGTGAATACAAAGTTTGACTTTGAGGTCATAGATATTATGGATGACTTTGATCTGTAGCCTACATTGGTTGGAATTGACTGGGCCTTTGACAACAGTGCAGTGCTAAGTTTGAAAAAGAGGAAGATGTCATTTGAGACAGACACGTTGTGTGTGATTGCACCTATGAATCCAAATGAAGGAGACAGATACAATGAACCACTGGATGAGAATGCGTGGAGCTTGGTAATTGAAAAAATTTATAAAATCACTAGGCGTGGGGAATATTATATCAATCCCACCGCAGATGGAGAGTTAAGTTGGAAAAGAGTCAAGTCTTATGACACTGACTTCGCAGATTCCATGAAAAGGTGGAAAAACAAGTTGTTTGAAGTCTCCACTTGCACATGTGTGAGGATAATGAAAGCAATACGTTGGATAGAATATGATTTATGTGATGCCCCACAGTTTTATGGGACAGGACCAATAGAGGCATTCTTTGTATAGATGGAGAAGGTCGTCCCCACGGAATAAAGGATCTAGGAAATGGATGTAGTGGTCCAAGGGACACCTACATAGTGGTGGGTGACACATCATGTGAATATTCAAAGTTGGGAGTAGGTGGTTGAGTTGATAAAAGGTTGGTTCCAACCCATCATCGATTTCGAACTAGCCAACTGGTACAATGGTATTGAGGATCCCCAAGAACAAATTTCGTTTTTTGAAAAGCACTAGACTTCTAAGAATATTCCTTGAACCCATTGTGTCCATTGGTTTTTCCATACTATGGATATGGTCCCTAGAAGCTGGTATATTCAAGAGGAACTTGGGAGGAAAATGGTAGATTGAACACATATGAGCTCTTAGTTTTGTGTAACATTTAGCTTCACAACAGAATATCTAGTTCAAAGAGTGGCCCTCCTTTGGATTGAGGAATTTATATTTCATCATCAACCAAAGGACACCTCATCAAAGGTGGTTATCTTGTATCATCAACTAGTGGCAACAATGAAAGAGGTTGTCCATTGTTGGAAGGTCGACATAGATAATGTTGATGACGATGATGCATGAGGGATACAGATCAAAGACTTTGAAGGAGACTGCTCATT
>JASDQU010296839.1:0-14101 GCA_032191745.1 Picea mariana | reverse complement strand
TCTTTGAAGGGCTTGATGTCGTACGACAATCGACACTGTTGGCTAACACAAAGATTGCTTCCTTGGCGGAGCCATCCAATGGTGTAGGGTTGTGGGTGCGGCGTTGTCGGCAAGGCCAGCTGCTTGACGACCTCTGCTAAGATGAGGTTCTTCTGGATACTGCTATCAATGATGAAGTGCAGTGGGGTGTCTTTTACCCACATCTGTGAATGGAAAAGGTGCTCTATTTCTTCTGGCTCATCTGGTTCACCAGGTTGGAGCTTGGTGGTAGAAACGGTGGCACTGAGTTCCGCGTCAATGATCTGTCTTTCCCTTTCTGGTTCCGGCTCAGAGTCAAAATCCGCCTCTGATTCATAGGCTTTCACTTTGGCCACCAACAACTTCTTTGAACGACAATCAACAGTGTTATGCCAAGGACTCTTATGGAAGTCATACCACTTCCCGATATCTTTATTTGTCTTTCCGGTGTCCTTCTTTGCTTGTGGCTTGGACTCGTTGTCCTGATATTGTCCATCTTTTCTCTGTCCTTTGTTCTATGGGTTGGGGCCGCCCTTTCCTGGCTTTTGTTGTGAGGGGTTCCCAGGTCCAAATTGTCACGTCTTTTGTTTAAGCTTCTACTCGATTTTGATGGCATATCGGTAGGTCGTGCCCAAGGATGAGATGTTCAGAAATTCCATTTTGGTCTGGATGTATCTATGCAGAGCACCGCTATACTTGAGCAGCAGATGTTGCTCTAAATCTTTGATACCCATCTTGGTGCGTAAGGTATGGAAGATATTTGTGAAATCTGGCACTGCTTGGTGATCCGGATTATTTTGAGAACGACATGAAGACATAAATATAACCGAGATATAACAATGAAATACACAAAAATATAGAAGAGAGCACAAAAATACAGTGAAACCCAACTTCTATTGCTGAATAAGATAAAAAAACATCGTAGAACACAAACTGGAAAAATGGGGTAACTTATCTTTGAAAAGAAAGAGATGTTGGCTACACTTCCTTCACAAGAAGCTTTACATCACACTCCATTGCCTGCTTAAAGGGCCTCCTTCACCTCAATTATATAAGAGAGAGTGAGAGGAGAACAATTCCCATGATGCATGTGGGATAAATTTGACTAAGTTTATAAAATGCCATAGGCATGTAAAATACTAGTACTTCCCGAGCGGTCACCCATCCCAGTACTACTCTAGACCGAGCGCGCTTAACTGTGGAGTTCTAATGGGATCCAATGCATTAACACTATGTTGTAGGCATGTACATAAAACCATTACATGATGTCTATAATTAACAAATGAAGATGCCATTACATTCCATTCCCCATCAAAAGGGTGAACTTCATGGTTTATCAAAACCAGAGGCTCAAAATGGTGATTCAGTGGAAAAGGTGGATGGCCAACGAGATCCATCTAGATCATTCCTCCCCCCTTAGGAAGCAATGGTCTCCATTACGTTGAGTGCCCGGGGGAGAGGAAAAAGCGTTTGTTGAATCTGCATCTTGATGAGCTGCTTTCCTTGTTGGAGAAGTTGTGCCTCTTAGATTTTTGAAGGTTGTCACGAACATGTGGCTGGAAGGGTTGGACCTTTTTAACCAGTCTGGATACATGAGATTTCTGTGTGTATAAGGAATCTTTGCGCTTTGATGCAATATTATTGACCTGCATTTGTTAGCTAGAAGGTGCTTGGGCCAAGGCTGTAGTGGTTGTAGTATCCTTATGTTCACCTTTTGAACAGATTGTGAAGAAGCTAAATTTTGTAGTATGAGATACTACCTTGCAACACTGTTTAGGTGGGACATTAGTCGGAACCACCTCTGGTATCCTATAGAGATGACCCCCCATAGTAACAATGACACTACGAGGTCAAGACTGATAGATAGCATGGCGCTTTCACATATATGGTTGGCCCAAGAGAACATCACAAACATCCAGTGGGGCAACATCACATAATACCTCGTCCTTGAAGGGTTGGATGTCGTATGACAATCGACACTGCTGGCTGACCCAAAGATCTTGACCCTGGAGAAGTCACCCTATGTTGTATGGTCATGGGTGTGGTGTTGTTGGAAAATCCAACTGCTTGACAACCTCTGGAGAGATGATGTTCTTTTGGCTTCCGCTATCAACAATAAAATGCAGTGGGGTCCCCTTCACCCACATCTGTGAATGGAAGAGTCGCCCCCACTCCTCAGGATCCTCTTCTGGTTGGATTGTTGTAGTTGTGAAAGTAGCAGTGGGTTTTGCATCAATGATCTGTCTCCTTTTATTATTTTCTGAATCAGGGTCCAAGTCGAGCTTCGACTCTTTATCTTTGAGCTCGACCACCAATGAATGTATTGATCGACATTCATCAATGTTGTGCCAAGGGTTGTTGTGAAACTCACACCACTTTTCGGTGTCTTTCTTAGACTTCTCGTTACCCTTATTTGCTTGCATCTAGGATTGGCTCTCTTGAGGTTGGCCTTCCTTGCTCTGTCCATGCTTCTCCCACTTACTCTACTGGTTGAATTTTTGCTCAATTTTGACTGCATATCGATAAGCAACTCCCAGTGAAGAGATGTCCAAGAAATCCATCTATGTTTGGAAGTACCTGTGTAGACCATTGTGGTACTTCAAAACTAAGTGTCGCTCGGAGTCTTTGATACCCAGCTTTGAGCGCAAGGTATGAAAGATGTTGGTGTACTCCGACACCGTCTGGGCTCTTTTCTGACATAGAGTTGTCCATCTCATGTATTCGTCATCATAGTTTCCGACAGGGTAGAACTCCTCCTTTAGGGCATCTACAAAGGTTTTCCAAGTGGGTTCTCTCCCAAAAAGTGTAGATTCATCTGCGGTGTACCTCTCCCAGTAACCTTCCCACCAAGCTCTGACATGGGGAAGGGCTTTAAGGAGCGCAAAGGTGATCTTTTCACTGTCAGAAATTTTTTGGATAGAGTAATAACCTTCTAGTAGATTCAACCATTTTTCTAGAGCATCTGCATCTATCTGGCCTTCAAATAATGGGATATCAAAATTGACTTGTAACTTGAAGGGTGTCGCACTTGCAAAATGGTTGCTTGTTGAAGATGCCTCAGTTGCCGCCATCGGTAGTCTTCGAAGGATCTGAGCAAAGTTGTCCATCATATCGTTCCTTTGTCGCACAAGGGATTCCTCAAGCAACGTCTTGAAAGGATCTCCTACTTTGTCGTCTCTCTTTTCTTCCGCCATGGGAGGTCGCTTGGGCTAGCAAGAGTGATTGTCCTCAAGAAAAACTAGCTCGAGACCCAAATCTCTATACCCTGACCTCGTCGGGGACCTTCTCTAAGAAATGACAAAGAGCATACTGCTCTGATACCACTGATCCGGATTGTTTTGAGAACGACATGAAGACAGAAATATAACCGAGATATAACAATGAAATACACAAAAATATAGAAGAGAGCACAAAAATACAGTGAAACCCAACTTTTATTGCTGAATAAGATAGAAAAACATCGTAGAACACAAACTGGAAAAATGGGGTAGCTTATCTCTTAAAAGAAAGAGATGTTGGCTACGCTTCCTTCACAAGAAGATTTACATCACACTCCATTGCCTGCTTAAAGGGCCTCCTTCACCTCAATTATATAGGAAAGAGTGAGAGGAGAACAATTACCATGATGCATGTGGGATAAATTGGACTAAGTTTATAAAATGCCATAGGCATGTAAAATACTAGTACTTCTCGAGCAGTCACCCATCTTAGTACTACTCTAGACCGATCGTGCTTAACTGTGGAGTTCTAATGGGATCTGATGCATTAACGCTATGTTGTAGGCATGTACATAAAACCATTACATGATGTCTGTAATTAACAAATGAATATGACATTACATTCCATTCCCCATCAAAAGGGTGAATGTCATGGTTTATCAAAACCAGAGGCTCAAAATGGTGATTCAGTGGAAAAGGTGAATGGCCACCGAGATCCATCTGGATCACTTGGTCTCTTTCTTGCTGCAGTGTGGTCCATTTGGTATACAGGTCATCATAACTTCTGACATGGTATTATTGTTCCTTAATAACATCCCTGAAGGATTCCCAGGTGGTTGTGACTGTAAACAATGAGGGTTCCTCTGTTTCCTTTTTCTCACAGAAAGTTTCCCACCAATCTTTGAAATGGGGAACGACTTTGAGGAGCGCAAAAGTAATATTTTCTCTATTCGAAAAGTTATGGACGGAAAAATACCCTCCCAGTAGATTCAACCACTTGTCTATGGAATATGCATCTATCTGACCTTCAAATATAGGAATATTGAAATTTATTTGTACCTTGAAGAGTGCGACGCCTCCGTTCGAATAAGATGCATCGCCTGTTGGTAGCCGTCGAAGGATTTGCGTGAAACTATTCATCATCTTGTTCCTCTATTGTGTGAGGTATTCCTCAATTAATAGTTTGAAAGGATCTCTTGTCCCAACGTCTTTTTTTTCTCCTACCATGAGAGGTCACTTGGGCTTGCGAGAGCTTTTTTCCTCAAGAGAAACAAAATCGAGACCCAACTCTTTGTACTCCGACCTCGTTGGGGACATGCATTAAGACGACAAGGAGCATGCCCCTCTGATACCACTGATCCAGATTTTATGAGTAGAACTAAATGAATACAGATTATTAACAGGTACTTAACACAAAATAATAGAGATACAGTAAAATTGGTTTTCTATTCAATAACGAAATACGTTGAAGACTGTAAAATGCAGCGGAAACAAGCTTGTTGGAATGGTGGCGGCTTATCTCTAAGAAGAGATGTAACGACTGCGCTCATTCGCAAGAAGATGATTACAATGAGGCTCTGAAGGAATTTTTTACAATAAACAGGAATGTAAAAAACCCTAGACATCCAAAAACCTAACCCTAGAAGATGAAGCTCCAAAAGTCATGTGGGCCCTGTTTGGGTAAGTTAGTACATCAACTTCCCGGGGTCGTAACTTTTGCATACGATCTTCGTTTTAGGCGTATGATAGCCCATTGGAAAGGTATCGTCAAGGAGATTCATTTTAGGCACAATATGGAAGGAACTTTCATATTTAAAACCTTTTTTCCCCAAAAAAACATCGTTCAGGGCCTCAAAACGACTTCGGAAGTGAAAACTGCTAAAAATAGTAAATTACCAAAATTGTCAAAAAACTATTTTGAGCCAGTTGGAAAAGGTGGGTGGCCACTGATATCTATCTGGATCAAAAACAATTATGTTTATAGGCCAAAATCTACCAAATAATGCACACAAAGCCACAAGGACTAGGATTTGTTGAATTTTTGTGCTTGATCAACTTGTTAACATTCTATTCAATTTTGCATAGCATAAACATCATGAAGCATAAACCCTAAGCATTAATTGCATCATACAATTATCCAAGATCACAAGAAGATAACCATGCACAAAATACACAAGATATATCATGGGAAACCCTTCTTCACAAGGGAGAAAAACCCAACACCAACCTTTCACTATATAATAGATAGTCCAAGAGAAAATCCAATCACCAAGAAGAAGTGAGCTAGAATCCCAAGAGGCTAGTGCTACACAAGAGAGAGAAATAAATCCAAGTGTGTTATTACAAAATGAGATATAGTTATCTCTATTTATACAATTCCAATGAGAACTATTTCCTTTCCAAAAGGTTTCTCTTCATCCAGGCCAACTTCAGCAGATTAGGTCTTCTACACAAGACGTTGGGCTTCTGATGGGTCTTTTGCACAAGGAGTTGGGATTCTTCTTTTCTTTGGTCATCATAGTGAAAGGTTGCATCAATATGTCACACATGGTTTCACTCAGTGTGAACGTCCTCATCTCTTCTAGGCGCTACGACCCACTACAACAAGTCATCATCATCGTCAAGGGTTGCTCCCTCATGATGTGACCACTTGGTCAAATCCCATGTGACATGTCCACATGGTCTGCTCTCATGGGATGTTGGGTGCCCTTCCACGACAATTTTCCACTCCTCTGACAAGTGTCATGCTCAACTCAGTCTCAGAGGAGCGTTCAACCCATCCCAATATGGGGAGAATATCAGGGGTGTCCCCACAGATCAACCTAGCCCATCCACTTGGGGAGAAGAACCGTCTCAAGTTAACCCATCCCAACACCACTGAGGAGAAGACCAGTCTCAGGTCAACCCAGCTTAGTCCATCGTAGAGAAGACTAGTCTCAGGTCAACCCAACTCAGTCCATCGGGGAGAAGATAGGGAGAAGGCACATGTCGACCCAACCCACTTCTCTGGGGAGAAGACCTGAAGAATGTCTCACAAAGCTGCAATCATCAACACTCCCTCTCAGTGAGAGGGACATTCTCTATCATGCCAAGTTTATCAAGAAACTACACGAACTTCGACTTGGCAAGGGGCTTGGTGAGAACATCTGTGATCTTCTCATCGGTAGGAAGGTATTCCACTTGAACTGCCTTTCGATGCACAATATCACGAATATAGTGACACTTGATCTCAACATGTTTGGTACTGTCATGAGATATTGGATTCTCTGAGAGATTCACATAGCTCTTGTTGTCACAATGTATCACAGTGGGATCCAACATCTAGCCAAACAATCCTACAAGGAGTTTGTGAAGCCACACTTCTTCGCGTACTGTCGTACATACTGCATTGTACTCTGTTTCTGTAGTACTCAGGGCCATAGAAGTTTGTTTCTTCAAATCCTAGGCTAAAGCAACATCTGGAGGTGCTCTTTTTGTTAACTATGATTCCTGCCCAATCTAAATTGGCATATCCCTGCAATCTCATGTCGATACTAGAAGCATATCTGAGGTCATGCCCAACTGTTCCTTGTAAGTATCTCAACACATGCTTTGTAATCACCCAATGTATCTATCTCGACTGACTCATGAACTGGCTAAGTGCATTCACTGCATAGCAAATATTAGGTCTGGTATTAACTAGATACATCAGTGATCCAATCAGTTGTCGATACATAGTCAGATCAATCAAGTATGAATAGGAAGAAGACTCACTCAACTTCTTCAGATTCTCCACCATCAGTGTGGTCATGGAATTATAGTCTATCATCCAAAATCTCCTCAAGATCTCAACTGTGTACTTCCCTTGACTTAGAAATATCTCATCAGTTCTCTGCCATACTTTAAGTCCCAAGAAGTAATGCATCAATCCGAGATCCTTCATCTCAAATTCAGAAGCCAACTCATGCTTGCACCAAGTAATGAGATGCTCTGCTCCAGTGAGGAATAATTCGTCAACGTACAATATCAGAATCAAGGACTCACCATTTTCAACTTTGTAGTACAGGTTGGCATCAACAACACTCTTGTTGAAACCCAAACTCATTAGATATCCATCAATCCTAACATACCAAGTACGAGGGGCCTGCTTGAGTCCATATAGAGATTTATTCAACTTGCACACATGGGGATCCTTGCCATGAATCATAAAGACATCTAGATGCTTGATATACACCTCTTCCTCAATATCGTCATTGAGAAAGGTTGTCTTCATGTCCCTCTGATGTAGTCTCCAACCTAAGGCTGAAGCAAGTGCAATAATTGTCTGAATGGAGGTATATCGAGAAACAAGAGAAACAGTCTCATCATAATCTATTCTCTCCACCTGAGAGAATCCTATGACCACAAATATTGCTTTGTGTTTCTCAATGCTTTCGTCAACTGCATGTTTTATCTTATAAATCCACTTGGAAGTCACCACAGACTTCCCTTTGGGCCTTGGAACAATGTTCCACACATCATTCTTCATGATGTACCGATACTCTTCCATCATGTCATCCTTCCATATGGGCTAAGTGGATGCCTCCTCCTAATTGGAAGGCTCAGAATCAATGATGTGGCTCATGGATGCTATATAACTCGAGAATCTTTGGGTCTCTTTCTTTCTCTGAAAGTACCACGAGGAGTGCATATTTCTCTGCCTCCTACAGAGTCTGAATGAGCCCAAGAAATGATCTACCTCCCTACTACAATATCTCTAAGAACGTCAATAGGATGTAGTGGATCAACTGGATCAATAGGATCAACAGGATTAACTGACTTCATGGGCTCAACCGGATCCCTTTGAACTACTGAAGGGTGAGGGGGAGAAGATACCATCTCTTCTTGTGTCTCACTGTCAATTTGCATGTGAGATCCTCTAGATCTCCTGAAGGATATCTCCTTCTTAAAAAAAAAAATCCCTGCACACCTCAAGTTGTCTTTGGCCTAGGATGTAGTTCTGATATGCCTTCGACGATTCACGATACCCAACAATTGCACCCTACCTAACTGAGAGGTCTAACTTCGTCCTTTTCTCCTTGGGTACGTGAATGTAACGAAGACACCCAAATATCCTGAAGTATCCAATCTGTCACAGTCACTTCCACTATCTCATCCATGAGACCAGATCCACTCAAGGAAGCAACTGGCATAGGCCCACACAAATATGAATGCACAAAGTCCAAGATCCCTTTGGATCTGCTGTCACTGCTCAAAAAAGATTCATTGGCATTTGTTTGAAGAACACAATATTTGTAAATGTCATCATGCTCAATAAGAATCTCTGGAAGACTCGTCACCATCTTCCCCAAAGCAGGAAGAGCTCTATAATGCAAATGAGCAAGTCTCCTATGCCATAACTGATTGAACTGCCAATCTGTACAAACTCTGGTCAAACTACTTCATGTCTCAAACAAGAGATCATCCAATGAGTTTCTTTTTGCAGTTGTCACTATAGCTTCCTCTCAGAGCTATCACTAGTGACATGCCTCCAAGGTAACCTGTCCAGAACAAGAAAACAAAAACAACAACATTTCCATGGAAAACTCCATGGAATTTAGCAATATAACCTGCCTGAAACAGACAACAAAACAAGAATATATACTAGAGGGGAGAGAAACAAATACATCTCTAGTATTATGCAGTTAGTATAATTATCATAAGTCCAATATATCAAAAACACAAGATCACAATGGTGCCATAAAAACTAGAGGCATATCAAAATAATCAAACCTAGAGGGTGTGTTGTTCCTCTTAATGCACAGGATCTGAGATCCCTCTGGATCTAAGTTGTTTCTTGGACAAAATTCCCTTCTCCTGAGAGGGATGCGATGAAGAAGAACTCTTAGCAGGATCATATCTGGTGTGAGGTGGATCTCCATCAACATTGGTAGTGGTTGCATGCCTCCTTCCTTTCTTTTGTATAGGATAGTCTCTAGCATAGTGTCCATATTTATCACATCTGTAACATTGGACTTTTGACATGTCTTTCTCTTTGTGTTCATGAGCCTGATGTGGCTTTCGTTTCCTCTGAAATATTTGCGTACCTTTTCCTCTTCCTTTGCATTTCTTTGCATGAGAGGAAAGTGCATGACTTTCATCATGATGGGAACTATGTGCACCTCTCACTGAGAGTCTTGTCTCCTCCTAAGTGCAATCTGCCCATAATCGATCAAACTTAGGCAATTTGGATCGTCCACTGATACTCTGGATGAATGGCTCCCAATGAATTGGAAGACCATTGAGGGTTAGCATTACCAGTTCTTTTTCTGATATAATTTCTCCAATGTCACCTAATTGATCTCGGATCTCAACAATTTTCATGAAGAAGGTGGCAACTATATCTGCCTTGGTCATTTTAATATTCTGATGTTGGTGCTTCAAGGAAATGTCCCTGTTGGTGTTTTTACTTTCAAACAACATCTTCAAGGCATTAAACATATCTTTGTTTGTATTCATTGAGGAGATGTAAGGAATAAGATGATCTTTCACAGAGTAAATAATTATCTTTCTAGCCTTGGCATCATTTTTCTTCCATTGAGTTTTATTTGACGCATTTGTTGGTTCTGGTACAAATTCCTCCACAAATTTTATTAGGTCACTCTCTTCTAGAGTGATGAGTAGTCTTGATTTCCAGGAGTTGAATTTATAGGATGAATCAATCATATCTTCCACAGGAACGTTTCCCACCATGATTGCAAAAACCCTAGAAACCAAAATCTGCAGAAACCATAGAAAGCCTAGGGCTGAAAATAAAAACTTCTTCAATTTTCAATTTGAAGGTTGTAGGTGATGAGTTGGACTAGTTTGTACCTTCTTGTGAAGAGATTAGGCCCAATGCTCAAGGGAAAGTGATAACATAAGCTTGACAAGGAAAAAGGGTAAGGGTCGTTTTTGGAGTTGCAGCAAGAAGGTGACATCTAGCTTTGAAAGATGTTGGAGAAGCTTCTGCAATGGATCTTTCAGAAACACTACTCTGATACCATGTTGTTTTTTTATGATTGATCAAATTGTTAAAATTCTATTCAAATTTTCATAACATAAACATCATGAAGCATAAACCCTAAGCATTAATTGTATCATACAATTATCCAACATCACAAGAAGATAACCATACCCAAAATACACAAGAGATATCCTGGGAAACCCTTCTTCACAAGGGAGAAAAACCCAGCAGCAACATTTCACTAGATAATAGATAGTCCAAGAGAAAATCCAATCACCAAGAAGAAGTTTGCTAGAATCCCAAGAGGCTAGCAGTACACAAGAGAGAGAAATTTATCCAAGTGTGTTATTACAAAAAGAGAGAGAGTTCTCTCTATTTATACAAGTCCAATGAGAACTATTTCCTTTCCAAAAGGTGTCTCTTCATCCAAGCCGACTTCAGCGGATTAGGTCTTCTACACAAGACGTTGGGCTTTTGATGGGTCTTTTGCACAAGACGTTGGGATTTTTCTTGTCTCTGGGCATCATAGAGAAAGGTTGCATCAATATGTCACACATGGCTTCACCCAGTGTGAACGTCCTCATCTCTTCTAGGGGATATGACCCACTAGAGCAATTCATCATCATCATCAAGGGTTTCTTCCTCATGATGTGTCCACTTGGTCGACTCCCAAGTGACATTTCCACATGGTCTGCACCCATGGGACATTGGGTGCCCTCCCAGGACAGCTTTACACTCCTTTGACAAGTGTCATGCTCAACTCAATCTCAGAGAAGCATTCAACCTAGACCGATATGGGGAGAAGATCAGGGGCGTCCCCACAGATCAACCCAACCCATTTACCTAGGGAAAAGAATCGTCTCATGTCAACCTAGCCCATCACAACTAAAGAGAAGATTGGTCTCATGTCAACCCAGATCAGTCCATCGGGAAGAAGATAGGTAGAAGGAACATGTCGACCCAACCCACTGCTCTGGGGAGAAGACTTGAAGAATGTCTCACGAAGCTACAATCATCAACACTTTTATGGGATGTGGAGTGGCTACTTAATTTTGCAAGAAAATAAATAGGAGGAAATAAAGATGACAAACTAAATAGATATTTACTTGAGCTATATTGATATGTAAACTACCATGGATATTCCACTAGAAAAACTCATCACAATAGATCATATATTATTCTAAAAACATTTTATTATTTGGTTTATTTCCTTAGATCTCAGATTTAATATCACTAGAGTATTTCTCAAATTAATGAAATAATAGAAATATGAAAATGAAAGACTAAACAAATGAACACACCATACACACAATTGAACTTAATATATATCTTGTGAAACCTAATACAAGAGAAAACTTAGCTAGAATGTGAGGCCTATGTTCTACTCTCTTTTCTTCAGTAATGAAATGCAAATACAAATAAAGAGACACTCACTATGGAGTTGCCTTTGACACTGTGGCTTGAATGAGGACTACATAATTGTCTTCCTCATGTTCTGCTCTCAAATCCCACTCCTGGATTATCTACTAAACTGTGACTAAACTATGGAACAAGTACAATGCTAAAAGAATGGAACCCTTTCTCCTCCTAGTGACCAAGTATTTAACATAGCCTAATAGTTGTCTAGGGTTAGGGTTTTTGCATCCTCAACCCTCAATTAGTGATAAGGTTTTGGACCTTCTAGAATATTATTGAAAGTCCACATGTGGCTATTCCCACACATGTGTGTAATGGGGGTTGACATGGCATTCACTCAGTGCCATGGTGGTCAACAAGGTAGGTCAACTTGCAAGAGGAATAACTTTTGCATACAAACTCCAATTGAGGTGATTTTTACGCCATTAGAAAGGTATTGATGTGTATAACAACGTCGAGGCATTGGGAGCTATTCTCACAAAGTTTTTCCCCCCTAAAAATGTCGTTTTATGGCTCTGGAAGGTTCCAAACCCCAAATCCCAAACTGGGGCTTGCTGCTAAAATGAGTCCTGCAAGCGAATTCCTCCAATTTTCCACCCAGAAAGTACCAAGATATATGGAATCTCATATAATGATCCAATCTGGATCATACCTCCCCATAGGGAGGATTTTAGTCCCTAAAATCTTTAATTGAATGAGGTGAGGAAATTTTTCCTCTACCTTCTCATTGGAGTACCATTTTTCCTTGCCTGGAAGTTGTCCTTTCAACTTGATCTACCAAAGGTCATGTTGACCATGTTTAGTAGTTATAGACTTCTTCTGCAAAATTGTATCTTCTTCTAACTCTGCTTGAGCTTCTAGCACTAATTCCTCTATGGTAGGCACGACTTGCTTCTTAGTTTCTTGATCCAACATAGACGACTTGTAGAGTTTCAAATTCTCCACATTCACTACTAAGCAAATGCACATAGATGGGGGTAGACTGAGTCTATAAGAATCATCACCCACCTTCTCCAATACCTCAAAAGGGTCATACTATAGAGCCTTGATATTATTATTAGGACCTTGTATTCTTTCCTTATTCAACTGTAAACATACTTTGTCTCCCACCTAGAATGTTTTCTCAGCTCTATGTTGATCATGTCTGGCCTTGTACCACTCTTGTGACTTCTTTGGCATCTCCTATGCTTGCAAATGGATCTACCTAATATTTTCAAACATTTCTTAGCTTTCAATGTTTTTCCTATGATGTATTCCCTCACTCCTTTTTTTCCATAGACAACATCCAATGGCAAAGGCATAAAATACCCAAAACAAGTTTCGAAAAGTAACTTACAAGTAGAAGTATGGATTTATCTATTGTGAGAGTGTTGAATGTAGATCATATTTTCATCCCAAGTATTCAAATGATTATAATTATAACCCCTCAGAAGATGCACCAAATTCCTATTGACTACTTGTTTGTGGATGGAATGTTGTAGATCTCTTCAACTTGATATCCATCTTTTCCCAAAGTATAGTCCAAAAGGAACTGAGAAATATGGTATCCATGTCTAAGATGATGCTCCTTGGTATCCTAAATTGCACCAAGACCTATTCAAAGAACATGTTTGTTTCTTATTTCCCTTTGATGTTCTTCTTACAAGCCATAAGAATGCACATCTTGTTGAACCTGTCATCTACCACAAAAAGATAGTCATTTCCCTTCTCGGTTGTTGGCAAACCACCCACAAAATCCATGGAAATGCTTTCCCAAGGTCAAGTGGGTACATGTAAGGGATCGTATATATCTTTCTTTCTATTATTGGGCTTGTTGGTACAACAAAACATGCATCCTTTAATATACTGAGCTACATCTTCTTGCATTTTAGGCCAATACACATAGCTCTGTAAGTTGGCAATTATATTACCAACATCAAAATGTCCTACAACCTTGGAGGTGTGAGCCTCTCTGATAAGATGCAATATTTCACCTTTACGGACACATAGCTTGTCTAGCTTGTATAGAAACTCATTATGGAGATAATAATCAGCCTTACTATCACCTTATTATACATGAATTTGGCCCTATAGTTGTTGAAACACCTCTTTGAAGTCCTCATCCTCTGTGTATGCCTCTTTCAAGTCCTCATCCTCTGTGTATACATCTTTGTATGCATCATGGGTAAAAGGATCCATGTGCATAAGAGTTCCCAAAGATATAATATTAGATGTGGGTGGCCTTAAAAGCATGTCCACCAATTTATTAATGCTACCCTTCTTATATTTAATGTCTAGATGAAACTACTACAAAAACGCCATCCACTTGTAAAGTTTGGTTTTTTATAGCTTACTCTGGGCCTATAAATATTGAAATGGTTGGTGATCATTATGGATAATGGTTTCCTTGCCCATCAGATAATGCTTCCATTTCTTAACAACTTAAACTAGGGCACATAGTTCCTTATCATATGTAGGGTAGTTCAAAACTCCCACGTGAAACATA
>JASDQU010296837.1:0-14101 GCA_032191745.1 Picea mariana | reverse complement strand
ATGGATTTTCTAGGACAACACAAATGCCCTACAAACATGACATGCATTTTTCTACGTAATCTATTGATTTATGCATCACACATATTATATATGACATCATTGAAGCTTCAAAATGTGTCCTAGCCTCACTTATTAATTCCTTCCATGGTGTTTATTAAAACCTTCAAACTCACAGTGCTAATTTTAATAAGTTAAAATAATGTTGTCATAAGAATTTTGTTCTAAAAACCACAAGTAATTAATGCTCTGAAAATATCAAGGTGAATCTAAAGAATCCAATCTCTAGACAGATTCATTTGGATCAACTATTTCAATGGAAGATACAAACTCAATCTTACTTTCATTGTCACTAACCTTCAAAGCATGACATTGACTTCCTATATTGATATTTATGGTTTTTGCAAGAGAATTTTCGCATAAATCAATGAAAACGTTGTATCCAATGCAACCAAGAAACACACTTAAAGAATGGAATCTGCAACCTCAAATTGTCTTTTGGTTGCAGATATATGCTAAAAAAGGAGGAATAGATGCAAATGAAGGACACTTGTAAGTATTGGGAGTTGTTTTTAAATATTATAAGTTTCTCATGAATGAGAGAGTACAGAATAAGAGTTTTGCTTAAAACTAGTTGTTCCTATGAGGGAAATCTCTATTTTTATACGAACTAGAATAATTTTCTATTATGGGAATAAATAAATTTTGTTCCATAATTTGTCTTCACTATATCTTATATTTTGGTTCTGAATCTATGTGTTGAAGCTTCATATTTGAGACTCATATTTGAAGCTTCTTGTTTTTCGGTGCATGGTCTATATGATGTCTCACACTTGACTGTTGTCTCTTTTGGAATAATATTGCTACAAGCCCCCTAAAATCCTCAAAGAGAACTTCCAACACTTTATGCAACACTCAAAGCTTTGGGGTATTTTCAAGAGTTATCCTTGGTGTTCTAAGGGAATATACTAGAATGATTAGGTTTAGGAGAGAACTCTTATCTTCCTGTTGCAGTGCATTATATTCCCCCTCATACCCCCATGGAAACAACATGATAAGAGGCCAACCAGGTCATGTGTGGTGCCCTAGAAAATATTTTAAGAAAACATGGTTGAAACTCAAAGATATTGGGATTCTTGTGGTAAGTTGCAGTCTATTCAATCGAACTCCTTCATTCTCTACTATGATTTTGAATAGGTATAAGTTGAGGCGGAACATTTAAAGCTTCAATTTAGGTGGAATGGGTTTTATTGCAAGAGTTATTTACATTTATCTTGCCAAGGATTGGTTACACGCTCATAAGCCCATTGACCTAGTCAAGATGCACTTTATTATGCCAATTGTACTCTTCTCCAGCCTAGATTCCCTTTAGATTTAGCATTTGCCTTTAATTATAATCAAAGAAAAACATAAAAAATTCCCCCAAAGAATGGAATTCTAGTTTGACATTCCCTTAAACTGTGTTTTCTTGAAAATTTCTTCATCCATCACATTTAGTCTTGGGCCTTCCTCACCACGAGATAGATTCTTCCAAACACCAACAACACCCTCTACTTATTGATGTTATGAGCTGAAAATAGGATTTTATCATTGTTGTTATAAGTTCTGGAGAAACTTCTTTTGGGATTCCTTGATCCTAGTTCTTTGTCTTTACCACGGGAAAGACAATTCCTTGCATTTACAAAAATACTTGGATAACACAAATGGAATTTTGATTATAGTTGCATCATATGGTTTTCCACAAACCAAAACGTTCAGTTATGTTATAGTTTTACGGTTCCTAACTTTACATACTCCATTGATATGTTATTTAGGTAAGGACTAAATGCTCCACTCGTGAACTCCCTAATAGATTTCCCTGAAGAATCCATTATCTTACTATGATTCCTTGGAGGTGGACCATTAGAAATAATGAAACCCCACGCCTTGTAGGACCCTCCTCCAGTTGTTTTAGTATGACCTCAACACCAATAAATATACACTATGCCCATCTTCTCTTTCCAATGGTCCAAGAAATTCCATCCTCATGCCATTTACATATAGGTAGAGATGAGATTCAAGCCTCAAACTATCACAAGCACCTAGACCTGTCAACCTTAATTTTCCTTCTCCCCTATTTAATATAGCCTTAGTAAGATCCACTGCATGATCTGATGGAACAGATAGTTCAAAACCATAATTTCCTATATACACTAAAGATCTTTGAAGGAGGGATAGTTGTGTAATTTATACCATAAAATGTTCATCTTCATGCTCATGCATGATTCTCTTCCAAAAGGATATGTATTGTTCTAAGTCTTCTTCTTGCATTTTTTATCTGGGACTGTCATTTTCTGTTCATAAGGAAAAATTAAACTATTAAAATGCTTGATCTGGAAAGACATTTTTTTACTATTGCTTGGCTTATGTTACTGTATGAAAAATAAATAACACACACACCAATATTCTCTACAAGGATTCCATTGTCACAATTGATGAATCCCAATGCTATGAATTAACTGAAGTGTCTATGAATTGCATGATGTAACATAACCATTGTAATGATAATTACTAGATGACCTTGCATAAAGGTTGTCTACCTAAGTGACATGCCATCTTCTATAGTGCATCCCAATGTTTCTCTAGATGAAATCCCATTCACTTGGTAATATTTTTCAATGAACATAGTTAAGAGCTTTGAAAGGTCACCAAGACCGTGTGCATGTGCTTTCTTGGAATGGTCATATTCTTACAACGGGTAGCCTTGATGGTTTAATATTTAATCATGATGTATGAATCCATGATTCCATTTTTCAAACATTCAGAGGACATGTGAAAGAAGTGTGTGGTTTGAAATGGTTTATGTCTAGCCAATAGTTTGCAAATAGAGGAAATGAAAATTTATTTCATGTATGCGACACGAGCATGCCATCCTCTAATGTTGCAACTCAATATCTTCACCAGATAAAAGAATATTGTGCTACAGTAATGGCCTTGGCATGGTTCCCTTTCCAAACCATTCTTTTGGCATCTAGTGGAGTTGGTGTGAACCGTTGTATTAAGTTTTGGAATACTCATACATGAACCTACCTAAATACCATTGACACCCACTCTCGATTTTTTTCATTATTATTGAATAAGCATGAGCATGATCTACTGAGTTCACATGAACTTAGCTAGAACCAAATGACCTTATGGAAATATCCATCTATAGTTAATATAGCAGAGTCTAGTCACACGTCTAGGGTACTGCATCTGGAAGAGGTATTCATTCTATTGATCTATTGCCAACAAGATTTTGTGATGACAATGTTTGTTTTTTTGTTGAGAGCCTTTCCTTTGTTTTTTAGTTTTAGAGTCTAGGTGGGTACACTATTGCATCCACTGTAGGAGATGAGAATATCAGGTTTTTTCAAGTCTTTGTAGCTCCTAATACCTTAAATAGGACCAAGGTAAATATGCGTCTAGTTCTTTTAAGTTTAACATGTATCTCACACACATCCATCTGTTAAGTAGTTTCTTTTCCTTCATGAATGAGCGCAAGTATTATTTGTAACATAATAATAATTTCTTTCCTTTTTATGAATTTTTGTTGCATTCATGAAATGAGGCTTCTAAATATTATAAATTAAAAATAGATTTTCCCCTCCCAATTTATGTAGCTCAGTGGAAATTATTGGCTTAGGATTTTCTATTGCTTTTCTTATTATTAGGCACACACTTTTGTACTTAGTACTATGGGAGGATTAGAAGCATTATACACTATCTCCTATATAACCATGTGACTATGCCTATTTTCATGAGTTCATATCAGAATTCAAGTTTTATTTTTTATTTGGAATAGGAGAAATGATTCTATGTCTAGCAGGCCTATCCTATTCAGTTTTTCTCTTGGGATAACAGTTCTAATTTTTGTTATTATTTATATGCATATTTTTGTCCAAGTATAAAAGGCGGATTTGGACATGAAATATATGCATTAGTTGCTAGAGTATCAATGGGATTCTCTTACACTATGAGTAGGGACTAGGGAGCCTCGTGTTGACGTTTTTCTCACTCCAATTAGTTTCAACAATATGATGGGAGGTCGAGGCACAAAGTTGTCCAATTTGTTTAGGAAAAGTGAGAGTGTCACCTTAACTAGCCTCATATCCCTCCTCCATGGGCCCTAAATGATAAGTTCTTAACACTCACCCTTACTATATTAGATATGGATAATACACATGACAATGTTAATCCAATTAATGATGGTTGGGGTCCCATTGTCCCATGCTCTGAGCTAGCTAATGATGGTTTCAATCCACACCTAATGACAAAGATGAGCCTCCTCAAACTACAGGTCTAGTCTTGGCTACAACTTAAGTAATGTTTTTGGATATGTGTGAACTCTTCTTTCCATTAATGGAAAGACTTTATGGTTATGTTTTTGTGCCAAGTGGTTTTTAAAAAAAAATAAAAAATTATTGTATGTGTGAGTGGAAATTTTAACAAGATTTTTTCTCCTTGGTAGTTTTGATGGCTATTAGGGATTTTTAAGCCAAAATTTATCATCTTGTGGTGGCTTCCAGAAAACATGTTTTGTTTTGTACAAAATTCTAATATATAACTAATTTTATTAAAGTTAAAAGAAGCATTAAAAAAAAAACTACATATATGAACATTTTGTAGAACTCTCAACCAATGGAGCCTTACCCTTATATTCCCCAATTGATGCTTGAAACTCCTTAGGATATTCATCCATACGCTATACAACCTGTATCAACTATATATTCATAATTTTAGATACAAATATTAGACTTTTTTTATATCATGGTCTCTACTTTCAGGTCCAGTTGCTTCACAAACTTATATCTTGGAAGGAAAAATGGACATTGGTTTAATGTATGTCTTAATTGTGAACCTTCCATAGCCAAAAAATTTCAGAGTTTCTCTTGCATTTTTTGGCCATGGATTTACTGTGGAAAATCCTCTCACATTTCATAGACTGGGCTGGCATAAATTTGGTTTCCTTGGTATTCTAAATCTGGAAATTAAGGCACTATTTTTTTGGTATATCCCATGTATTTATTGTTGTTGTATATCCACATTTTCATTCATAAAAACATATGCTACAGTTGCCTATCATACTCTCTTTATTTTTGATTTGGTGGTCAAGTAATGAGTTGATGCAGGGTTTGCTAGGGGCTGTTATATTCTTCTTTTTCTCATAATAAATATGTGGTTCCTTCTTCAATTCAACCAGAAATTTAAAACTAAAATCAACAAAGAATATGGATTAATGGATGGATGGATCTAGATCAGTTTTAAATCTTTCCTTGCATGAGATGTGATCATATTTATAACAACACTTATGGTTCCAAATTTATGTTCAATAACATGATCGTATGTTGGCACAATTTACACAATTTCTCACTTTGGTGCTAAGGAATCATTGTCGGGTATATATATACACAATGTCATAATAACCCTTTCTAAATCTACATCTCTTGTTGTTCACGCTTAATTATGGCAGTTTAACTGAGATGATCATCATCGTCATCATCGAATGACTTAGTTTCTTTCACATTTCTTATCTCCTAAAGTTTTTTTCACATAAGAATATCTTCATATGAATAATGACCATGATATTAATATTTTTGTGCATGTATGTTGGTTCTAACATTTGTTTAAAGACCATTGTTTCTTGTTGTCAAATGCTCATAATCCTGTTTTTTACATCATGTACATATGTTTGGCATTTTGACAGCCTCTACTTGTTGTTTAACAATTTGACAGGCTAAGATTTGTTTTGTATATATGTTTGTTCTATTTAGATGACATTTAGATTCATACGTTCCAAAAATGTATTTCTAATTTGGTCTTAGGTTGGGTAACTAGGTAGACATATTATGAATAATTTATCTTAATTAAGTTATTTTTATTTAAATATCGTATAGAAGGAGAACATGGAATTGAAAATATTTTTACACCGAGTGAAGCCCTACATGTCATTGGTGCAACATAAAAATATCTAGTGCCATTGGTGTGGGGTAAACAAATCTCTAGATGTCATTGGTGGGATATAGATGAAACTCTGTCAATTTTTATCTCATAGAAATCATTTTAATGAAATATGGGGAACCCCTCAGAGGAAATTCTAAGCGCATACCTTGAGGGGATTGGAATCTTAGTGGCCATTGAACCCACCACCCCCTTGGAAAATCATAATTGTTTTAGAATTGAATAGGTGAACCATGAAAAACACAATAAGAACCTTGACAAACACAACCCTTGATGCTTACAACACTATTTGGAGGAGGGACAAACTATGTTTCTTTTCCAAACATGTAAAATGAGTATATTACAATTTAATAAATATATTTTCCTATTATTATATATGGTTTTATACTTTATCAAAAAATTCACCAAGAATTCATAATGATATATATTTTAGTAAAAGATTCACTCGATTTTATAATTCATTTAAATATTCGTCAGGGTTTTACAAGAGTTTATAATTCAGTGAAATATTCGCCAAGATTTTACAATATTATATAAATGACTAAAAGATTCGCCAAAAAATTATAAATGCATATTATATTATTCATAAAATATCCTTCAATTTTTCCATGTATCACAGTGATTCGCCCATTTATTATACATATAAATTTACAAGGGGTTCTTAAAATCACCCTTGGAACTAGATATCCTTCTTTAAATCTTTTCTTCTTTATGTGCCTATCATGCCAAGATTTTTCCTTTAGTTTCTGTACTTCTTGGCGAAATCCTGCTAAAATTGTTTCTTCTTCCAGCTCCATCAACTGATCCAATTTTTCCTATGAAACACCTTCTTCTGTCATGTTGGTGATCATTGCAATGTGTAGACTAGGTACTAAATAATCCAATGGAACCACTGCTTCCTTTCCATACACCATTAAGAATGGTTTATGTCCTATAATCTTCTTGCATGTAGTCCTGTAAGCCCATAACACTGTTGATACCTTAAAATCCCAATCATCCCTATTCACATTCCAAATATTTGTCAATGCATTTTCTAGAATCTTGTTAAAATACTCTACTGTACCATTTTCCTGGGGATGGTAAGGTGAGCTCTTTTGATGATTTATCTCAAATTATTTTGTCATTTCTCTGATTGTATTGTTAATAAAATGAGTTCCCTTATCACTCTACAAAATTATGGGAGATCCAAATATGGTCACCACGTTCTCAAAGAGAAACTGCGATGTAGTTTCTGTGTTGCAATCCTTTACTGGGGATGTTTCTACCGATTTGGTTAATTATTTTTTCGAAGTGATGATGTATCTATCTCTTTACCTCCTTGCTGGTGGCTGATTGGGTCTAATGAAATCCACAATCGATTTATCAAATACCTATAAAGTTACTTGGGGCATAAGTGACATTTCATCCCTTCTAGATGGTTTTCCCACCCTCTGACAGACATCATAGGTCTGACAATATTCCTTTACGTCGTTATGTACTGTAGGCCACCATAATCCTACACGCAACACCTTCTGTGTTGTAGGATTTCTTGCATAGTTTCGTCCAACTATACCTTCATGTTCTTTTGCTAACACCATGGAGCGTCCATGCTCCATTACACATCTTCTCACAACTCCATCTCCGCCTAACTTGTCTAAATGACCTACAATTAGCTTATAGTCTGCATCTCACACTACCAATTGTTTTTTCTACGCGACAGTAAATTCCTTGGGAGCCATTCCTGTGCTAAGAAATTCAACAATGTCAGCAAAATACTCATCAACAATCTGAAGAGAAAATAAGATAGCATCAGGAAAATTCTCCTCCCAGTTCTTTGGCTCCTCTCAATTAGTAATTCTTGATAGATGATCTAGTCCTGCATTCATCTTCCCTGGTTTTACTATGATTTCAAAATCATATTCCTGAAACAATAAAAACCATCTACAGATCCTCCCCCCTAGCATTGGCTTGTTAACTAGGTACTTCAAAGAATAATGATCTGTAAACATATTAAAATGTCAACCCGATAAATAATGTCTGAACTTTTGTAGGGCATATACCATATCCAGACCTTCCCTTTCTGTAGTATTATAGTTGTTCTCAGACTCGTAAATTTTTCTACTAGAAAAATATATTGGGTGATCAATGTCTCCTTCACCTGGTTGTGCCAAAGCTACTCCAATTGCAATGGATGAAGCGTCCACATGCACATGAAATTATTTTGTCCAATCTGGAAAGCTCAAAATTGGTCTTGTCACCATCTTCTCATTCAGTATGTCCAAGATTTCTTGGCATTCATCATTCCATTGAAACTAGATGTCTTTCTTTAGTAACTTCTCCATGGGAACAGTAATATTTTCATATCCCTTTATTAATTTATTGTATTACCTTGTGTGACTCAATGTTGCTCTCAACTCCCGCACTGAATTTGGTGGTGGTAAATTGAGAATAAAAACAATGTGCCCCAGTAGGATGTCAACCGGTGTGATGAATATACATTTCTTAATGTTGAATGAGATCTAACATTGCCTACATATTTCTAACATTAACCTCATAATTTCTACATGGTCCTTCAATAAACTGAATATTTTCCAATCATCTAGATAAACCTCTAAAAATTTAATATGTATAAAATCCTTGAATGAAAATACTACTAATATAGAAAATATCATTGGTGCATTATTTAAACCAAATGGCATTACTGTGTACTAATATGACCCCCACTCTTTTTCAAATGTAGTTTTGTACCTGTCCTCCAAACAAATTATGATCTGATGGTAACCTGAAAATCCATTTATGAAAGAGTACACTTCTTGTCCTCCCACATTCTCTAAAACCTCATATGTAAATGGAGTAGGAAAAGGATCATGAAGGCACGCATCATTTAAATTCCTCATATCCACACATATCCTAATCCCTCTAGTATTATTTTCCTGGACCACCATTGGACTAATCCACTCTGATTCTTCCACATGTTCTATGATTCTTGATTCTAGCATTCTGTCAATTTATGCCATAACCTTCTTCTTATAGATGGGGTTTAATCTATATGGTCTTTGCCTAGCTGGTCTTTCCTCTAGTATGAGGGGTATCTTCATTTCCCCAAGTTCTCATGCTACCCCTTTGATCTTTGAAAATGTGGCTAGGAATAAGTCACTATACTAATGCAGTAGTTCATTTATCTTTTCCATTGTCTTATTGTTTGAGTAGTCTCCAATGTTGGTTATCTTGGGATTCTCTTCAGTATCAATATTAACCTTTGTAATCTTCATAGGTGCATTAAACTCTTTTGATTGTAACATGGGTCCTTCCAAACCTATTTCTCCTTCCCCTTCTAATATATGTATGTCACGTGGGTTTTCCTCTACTTCTTCATCCTATGCAACCGGATAAAAGTAAACTAATTGTTCAAGTGTTTCTTTTATATAATCTATGGCTATTATCACTGTATCTACCCCACACTCTTAAAATACATTCCCTTTGATCCTATGCAATTCTATATCCACCCATGGATTCTCACTTTCAAATGTAAAGGTCCTAATAAATTTTTATTTCACTTCGCCTCAACTTGCAGTTTCTCTATCCAATTCCTTCTCCCTATACCAATTATTAGGTATTCCTTCTAATGTATGAATAAATTAATGGGTCCATTCCCCTAGTGATACCAATATCCAATTAGTGACACAATCATCTATGTGTTTTCTCAGGTTCCCTCTTCCATTATACTTTTGTAAGAGTCTATCCTGTTGACTCCTACCAAATATTATGTGCATCAGTCGCTTACACTAATACTGATCCTGAATAACCTTCTTATGTGCACCCCACCATCATGTAGGTGTGTCCCTTAGTGCTATATCCAACATTGATAATACTTGACTCTCCAAAACCTCTGATTCAAACTTTGTCATGAAGTTTTCTAGATTGTCCTCTTCAGTAAATGTGGGAAATTGTCTTACTTCTATGACAACCCATTTTACTACTTGTGTAACTCTAGCACACCTCCTAGTAGAGACTTCATGCAATCTTTGCTACCAATTTTCTACTCTAATATCCAAATATGACATGTCCTAATTAATACTCCTCCAACTGAGTTCTCCACTTGTAGTTGGATTCACATAGTCTTGATCATATCGCGCAGTAGTCCTATACAATTAGTTCACATCATCCTATAGAACACTGTCAGGAATAGGTTTGACATATCTTTCACAATCTAAGGGATCTAAATGTGCTACTACCCTAAAGTTCCCAGCTTCAAATATCATCTTTCTAGTCTTTAAATTAATTATGGAATGATTATCAAAGGCCCAATCAATTCCCAATAGTGTTGGAAATGGTATAGACTCATCCACTGTATCCATCAGTTCAAAGTTTGTTGTGGTGCGCACACCATCTAGATCCATGGTTGTATTCTTCAATATACCTCTGGGAATCACTCTCTCTTGGTTTACTAGCTTCAATTGGATATTGGAATACCCTAGTGTAGGTTCTCCAATTGCTTCTGAAGTCTTCTTTGGAAAAATGTTGACATCTGATCCTAAATCTAGGATAACATTTCCCATGTTAAAGTCTCCTATATTTGCATTCAATATGAACTCTTTGCTAGTTTTTTTTTTCTATGAACATGATTAATCTTCTTTGGTTTTGTTCCTACCCCTTCCTTTATGCTATATTTCTCAATCATACCTTTAAATACATCCATGGAATTCTTATCATTAAGTAATTTAAAGCAAGATTCCAGGAAACTCTTTAAGTTACTTACTTTCCATGTTTTCTTTCCTTTGTAAGTATGATCCAAATACTGAGGCATATAAAAAATAGGAGTATCATACCTCAACACAATATTCGATGTGGAGGCTACATTATCCTTCAGGAACTCCTTCTTTGCTTCCTTGAAATTTTCCTTTTCCTTCTTTGCATCAAACTGTTGTTGTGGTTTAGTGTTCTTCTGAATCCAACACTGCAATTCCTTCTTCTGATCATGTGCATCTTCTCCTCTCTTCACTCCTCCTCTAGTCACTATATTGATGTTTCTCCCAAGATCCCTAATTTCTACATCAATCCACTGAAAGTTCTAATTATTTAGATTCATCCTCTCTTGGATCTTCATAATTAACATCGGGAAATCTTTTGTCGCTTGATCTGTTGTGTGACAATACATACATGTTGTTGCTGGCTGAGGGAAATATCTAGCATAGTGTCCTTGTTGGTGACAATTATGGAAGCTAATAAGCCCTCTGCCTTTGCCCATTCCTCCTCTTCCTCTAACTCTAAATCCTCCTTTGTTCCCCTCTGGATCCATTTTTTGATACTGTGGTGCTTGATTATACTGAGGGGGTTGTTGAAACTGTGGCACTGCTTGAAACTATGGTGCATTGTGAAACTATGGCACAATATATCCTACCATCAAATCAACCTGCATCATATATGAATCTGAGTTTATTTCCTTCATTAAATCTAGGGTTCTACAAATTTTGTCTTCATGTCCCACTTACTTACAAAAGTTACAGAAAGTACTATTCAGTTATGTCTTGTACTTCTTCATCATAGGGAAATGATAAGGATCATGCCCATCTGTCTCACATATTTCACACCAAGACCCTCCTATAGGAAATGGATTTGGTAGCCCTACTCCCAAGTACTACGCAAATGTCAAACACTCATTCTTGTGATGTCCCTCTGATCTACACATGGTACACCACATTGCTTCTCTTTTCTCCCTACTTTTATTCTGGTTTAATTGCACTGTCAAGTTCTTGAGGTATTCCTTCATACCCTCTAAAGATGGATATGTATGATTATATTGATTCTCCTCTAACTACATCACTTCTTGCAGTTCCTCTACCTGGGTTTGAAATTTTTTTTGCCTCAATGGATATTTGAAATGTGCTAACAAATAATTTATAAACAATTATCTGTGCTACAAGTAAAAAATGGGATACTTCATTTTACCTTTCAATGTCTTGAAATTTTGATCGATTTCCCATACAAAATATCATGGTTTATTTCTAACCTCAATCATCTCATTCATAAATTGATCCTCTGATCTTGGCCTCAGAAAATCCATGATCAGTTCCTTCTTGATCTCTACTATTGTTCCTAGTGCACCCTATGGATTGTTTACTGCTAGATTCATGTACCAATCCAGTGCACGGTTTCTGAATGTTATTGCTAATTGCACTACTTTTTTTTCCTCATCAGTGACTCTTTTTTCTTCCCATACTTGCTCTCACATGAATAGGTGCTTCTATGGATCTTTTGGTACATCCCCATGGAACTATGGTAACATTATAATTCGATATACACCTACCATTATAGAATGTGATGTACCTTCTCTTTCTGGTACTGCTATATGTGTATTTTTATTCATACTTTAACTCCCACTAGTATTTGTACTGATACTTCCACTTGTACCACTACCTACACTGTTGTTGGTACTTCAACTTGTACCCTCACTTCTATTCTGATCTCCTAGATTCCTCTGACTTCTAATCATTAGTTCTCTAAACAACTCTTTCTTTGTTGAAGTGTTAATCATACATGGGGTTGTAGGTTCTACACTGATTCATATATGGATAGGAGTACCTGCTTCCTCATTAGATCTTGCTCCTCTATTATTTCTTTCATATGTGGTTCACAATATTTCTTCAATGTGCTCCATAGCACAGACATACTCTACCTTTTTCTCATCACTCTCCAAGCCTTCCCTCACAGCTACTTATCTTTTATTTTCTTGAGATTATACTTGTAGGGTCTTCCACTATGCGTTGTTTCTGCCTTTTGTAGAATTTCCTGGATCTCCTCTTGATCGATCATAATGGGATCTTTCTCTTTACTGTGCTCTCCTCTATCCATTTGCCCCTCCATCTCAGTCCTTCCTCAGTGTTTCCCCTAACTCCCCCATGCACACAGGGTATTTTAGTTGTCTGATTCCATGGTTAATATCTCTTTGTCATGTAATAATCTCTTGATTGAAGTGTACAAAGACATGGTGTTCCTTCGCCATTGGGCCCTTAAGAAAATCTTGCTATGCTACACTGTAATAATTTGAGGTATCTACTATAAACTCGGTGATATACCCCACTACAATGATGTCTAGCCAAAAATCTATTGTGCTCATGAATTTTTCATTCACCCTCTTCAACTACATGATAATCTCTTTTTTCCACTCCACTGATCTAAATCTATTTGTCGGATGGGTATCTTTCAACCATGCTATCCACTCCCGCAATAGTGTGGGAAACTCACTAAAGAAACTCTCGTGTATTTTGTTGAATACGTATCTCTCCAAGTATTGTCTTGGCTTAAACTTAGGGATTTTATTATCTTTGTGGGAAAAATCTAGTTCCTAAACTATCATCCATCTTTCAATCTCCACTTTTGTGGGGTTTCAACCTAAAAACATCCCCTTTCTAAAACCCTTGTGCTATACTATGTGATACACCCCTCCCGATCTAATAGTCTGAGTTCCAACCGACTACAGAACCATTGTGGGATTTATGGGATGACCTAGGTTCTAACTATAGGATTACCAACTTCCCTTCGACCATCAGCCATTTTGGATACCAAAAGGAAACACAGTGCACAGAGTGCACTGCGCAGTCTCACCCGAGATGGATTCAATGGGTGTCTGCAAGACTCAGGTGTAGTGTACGTTTTGCTAAACCAAGGCATATAACGCACAATAAAACTATTGGTATACACTTACGTTTGATTTACATATCACATACGGTCCGGTATATATATATATATATATATACCACATACATTTAACAATTTAACACACTCAAAACAGAGTATTCATATGAATTATTTCCATAATTAACAATCGATTGCACTTCATACTAATTCATATACACAACGGAAAACATGATAATATATACAGCACAATCATGCCCAATGTGACAAGAACATAGATAAACACTTATCTTGTAACAGTAGTGAAATCCACCAACCAAGTACAGGCCTTCCACGAATCTCCTAGCCTTAGACCACATTTTTCATCAGCTCAACAGTGGGTCACCCCTGAGCTGGGACTGAGCTCCACCCCAAGGAAAGGAATCCTAACTAGGCTGAGGTTACAGGGAAAACCACACTTAGAATCTGGAAGGATTCTTCCCAGGATGCCATCTTACGCCCACTACTCCCA